>CAHIKZ030003045.1:0-146607 GCA_903632075.3 Acanthosepion pharaonis | reverse complement strand
ACATCAGAGTGATATTCAAAAGACTAGAAGATTTTGGTTTTAAATTAAGCCACAAAAGTGTAAATTCTTCATGGAAAGAATTACATACCTTGGACAGGTGATAGACAGTGAAGGTAGAAAACCGGACCCATTAGAGAGCCGATGCAATTAAGAATGATGCCTGCACCAGACACAATTGCTAAACTACAATCGTTTGGGGTTGGCAATAATATTATGCAATCTACATACCTAAAATGTATGATTTAAGAGCCCCCTCAATGAATTGTTGAAAAAAGACAAAAAATGGTTTTGTCAAAAGATTGCGAGACGGCTTTTTCAGAAAAAAAAAAAACCTACTCTCAGATCTCGCCTTAGCACATTGTAATCCTAAGAAAGAGATCATTCTGGCAACTGACGCAAGTTTATGCAGATGGGTGCTGCATTGCTACTGGAAATATGAAGATGGCACTACTAAACCGGACATCGCAAGATGCGTCTGGACTCTTCTTCTTCGGCTGAAAAAATTATAAATAGATCGAGAAAGAGGCTTTGGTTTATTGTGTTAGGAGTTAAAAAAAATACCATCGCTTTTTACATGGTAGATCATTTGTAAAAACGGACCATAAAACCTTAATTACATTATTTGAGGTAAAGAAGCATTCCATCGCATACAGTTATTAAACACAGCGATGGGGGTATAACCTGTTAATTACCATTTGGGATGGAATCCGCCAAATCTAAAGAACATGGGCATCGGGATAGATTGTCAAGGGTGATTCCAAAAAAAAAATGAAGAAAATGTTAGAAGAGCGGTTATACTTGCATTAACTGAGAAAAAAGAAATATCAGGTCTCTTGTTTAATTTTTGGGGAATTATCTAACTTTGGACCAAATAAAATGTATCAAAAAATATTACTATTATTATTAAATTAAGGAACCAAGCGATTATGGAATAAAAACAAAAATAACTCATATTTCACCTTTTTATATATATATATACAGAGAGATAGAGAGAGAGAGATTGTTAAAGTACATCAAAGAGCCAGACAAACCTAGATAGGTTTCAAATGAATTTCATACCAGACTTCCTAAAGATGTCAAATAGAAATGAAAATAATAAACCTATATCCAAAAAAACATAAACATGTGACAAAAAATAAATAAAACAAACAAAGTGGGTAAGAACTTTTTATTCAATACATCAAAAAAAACAAAAAAAAAAAAAGCCTTGGAAAACCTATTGTAGTGTGACAGTGTTTTTCTATGTCTATGCTGGAGATTTCGGTTTTAAATTTATTTGAATTACAGGTTACTTTACATAACGCAACGACTAATGTTTTCCTCTATACATAGATGACAAACTGTATTATTGGATATTTTTTCATTTCAAGGGGTTCCCATTTCATTATTGGATCCTTATTACAGACCCTGTTTTAATTTCCAGTAGTCGAAACGTAGTATTTCTTTGAATTTATATATATATATATATATATATATATATATATGTAAAAAAGATATATAGAGAGGTCAAAGATGAAAAATTTATTGACACTTTTAATTGTAGATTTTTACAAAAAATAAAAGCTTTATTTTCCATAATTTTACTATTCAAAAGTTCTTAGTATCTATACCGTAACTTCATGGTAAATGATCGGAAAATGTCACGGTACAAATTATTAAAAAAAATTAGATCAATTTTCTTAGATTTTCCTATCAAACAAAAAAGTTGCTAAGAAGAGAAAAAGTCAACATAAAAAATACAACCGGAATAAAAGTTTTTTTAAATTTTAAAGTGGAAAAGATATTGATTAATGGCATAATCCAGAAAAGGATTGGTTTAATTGGTCTATGGTTAAAAACCAAAAAATTTGCGCAAAGACACATCAATTTTTTTTAATATACATATGGTCTCTCGTTGGAACCAATTCCACGATGGAAGTGTTATATATATATATTTATATATATATATATATATAGTATATTTGAACCTGTATTAGTATGTGAATATTTTAGTATTTGCTGAAAAGTGGAAATTATCTTTGTTCAAAAAGTTTTTAATTTCCCTACTAAAGAAGGAGACACGTGGAAAGAAAACCAGTGGGAAGCTTTTAGTCCGGATCCAAAAATTAAATTTTTTTAGAAGCAAATTCATTTTTTCAAAAGGAGGTATTTCAGCTCCGTTAGGTGTTGTGATGAATCGAGTTTTTCCACGATAATGAACGGACTGGTTGCCGATAAATACGACCACAGTAAACAGTACAAAAAATTGTTTCATTTATTAACGCTATTCTTGATTAATTATTTTGACTGTTCTGTATTTTGACATACCTACATCCCATTATAAAATTATTACCTGAAAACCAACATTCGGGTTTAATTTTGTTGATATCTTAATATAACAAAATAGAAAAAAATTAAATGACTACATTTTCAATCTTTTTCAATTTTGTATTAAATAAAAACATGGTTTCATGTACTATATCACATCCAGGAAATAGCCCAATACAGAATTTTACACGATTTTAAACTATTATAAATTATTATAATTAATATTTTTTTTTTAAATCTTATAAAAATTCATTATTCATCAGAAAAAATTTATTCCTTCAGGCAATAGTGTTCTTTATATAACTTATTTACAAAAGAAATTAGGTGATTTACATTCTCCAGATAGTCCTACTTTTAATTAATAAAAAAAATTCAGAAAATAGGTTTTTTGCAAAATTTCATGAAATTAAGTAAGGGAGGTAGGTAAAATATAAAAAAGAAAAAAAGTTTTTACCAAAATTTTCTTTAAAAAAAAAAAAAATTTCAAAAATAATTTCATTCATTTGTGAGTAAGTCCTGAAAATTTATTTGATTTTTACAAGAATTTCCAAATCATTGTGTTTTCAATGTAAAAAAAAAAAAAGTGCAAAAAAATCAATGTAATTATTACACCACCTGTAAACAAAACAAGATTTTTAACCAAAATTTCAAACATGTTAGAAAGGATCAAAAAATTTCAAAAAAATAATCAAAAGTTACTTTGGTCTTTCATCTTAATAATAACATAAACATTTTAACAATAAAACTTTTTTTATTAAGTTTGTGGCCTTTTTCATTATGCTATACTGTTTTTCTGTGAAAAAGTGGAGGTACCTAGTTTAGAATATAATTGAAAGATATCCCAACGAAATAGAGATATTAAGTTTGGCTTTGCCTGGCACAAGGCCACAATATGTTATTCAATGAAACAATAGTAGCAAAGAAAACTTGATTACTATCACACTGGTTAGTGCTTTGTACTAATGAAGCATATTGTAATAGTTTGTTTCAGAAAGACATCACACCAACCAAGTCTTATAATTCCTATTTGATCAATTGTAAAGTTTTACTTTCTCTTTTAGTAATTACTAGAGAGAATTTTATGACTGGCAGTTTCCTTTTCTAATATAGTAAAATTCTCTTTCTAAGATAATTTGATGTGCTGTTCACATAATTGGGTTTGTAAGAGAAATTTTGAAGAAAGGCTGCTTTAATATGTGAGGAGGAGGAATTATAACTTATTGGAAGGGGAATTAGCCCAAAGCAGCAAAAGCCACCAGGATGTGGGTAGATGATAGAGGTCAGAGAAGAGGAATGGGTACAGAAGAAAAGCCGCCTTAAAAAAGTAGTAGTATGGAGCCATAGAAGGGTAATGAGTGAGGAAAGAAAGAGTTTTTAAGAGTACAATGGAAGATAACTAGTTGAGAAAGGAAATAAGAGGAGAAGAAAAACTACCTTAAAAAGTAGAATGGAAGTTTACAGAGAAGAGGGGAGTAATGAGTGAGAAAGGAATAGGATGTAAAACAACAGACCAGAGAAAGGGATTAATTTAGATGATGTTCCTGGCTCGAGTTGAAACCAAGGACTTTTTTTCCCATATATTGTGACCATTTTGTTTAAAGTTTCTATTTACATGATTTTGAATGGAAACTTGTAATTTTCTCAACATATTTCAGTGAAGTTTTACTTTTCTACAATTATAGATAAATATGAGTCAAAAGAAAAAGGTATGTTTAAACTAATATGAGTAGGATATATGTTAGTAAGAGAAATTGGATGATAGATGAGGCTAGAAAAGGAATTGGGTACTGAAGAGAATCTGTCTTAACAGGAGAGTAGGATAGATGAGGCTAGAAAAGGGATTGGCTATTGAAGAAAAGTTGCCTTAACATAAGTGTGGGATGGAGGATATCAGATCAGTTCATGGGAATGAAGTTGTAGGTAAGATAATCTTTAATAAAAAAAGGAGATGGAAAATTCAAAAATTACACTTTTCCTAGTTATTATTGTCGTCAACTTCTGTCACATCAAAAATAAATTTCTCCCATTATTTTTAATTTAAGTAATTAAATTTCCTTTCAGATTTCAATAGTTTTAATGATCAAGTTTCAGAATGTTGATTCAATATTACTTTCTACTTAGCAGTTGAAATTTTTACTGTTAGAACATACCCCGCTTTATTTATATGTCATTTTACACATTATATCATTAAGCTCTGAAATTTGTTGCTATGTTATGTATTGTAAAATAGAATTATTTTCTACAACAGTGAATGTAAATGTATTAAAATCAATGTCAATTGCAAAATGAAATTTTATTTATCTAACACTTTCACCCCAGCCCCTCAACCTCCGACGTCTTATTCTGTTATTGAGATGTCTACTCGGTCTTAACAAACTTAAACAGTGACCATAGGTCCCCTGAGCATCCGTGAGATTATTCGACTGGTCCACTGGTTTAATCCTGATTCCTGCCTTGTTTCAATTTGGTTTGATCCAGAAAGCAAAAGTGATGTCCATGCATTCATGAAGAACTGAAAATGTAGACATGGTTGGAGAGTCTGCCTAAGAAAAAAAAATGCAGCAAAAAAAAAAAAAAATTAATATCTGCAGAAAGCCGGACAAACAACCATTGAATGATTGAATTGTTAATGTCTTTTATATATAGCAGAAAAAAATAGTAGAGAAAAGAAACAGATTACAGAAAAGAAAAGTAATTGACATAATGTTATGGTTCTCACAGACCTATTCTATAGTTAATAGATTCTCCCACCTCATATAAGTAGGAGTTCGTAAGAGAAACAAGGGTTAAATATATTTCGGGACAACAGTTAGTTGAATACAAAAGTAGTCAGCGATCAAAAAAAAGATTACTTTTCGTACCTGTTATATCAAGTTCCTAGTGTTTTGTACATTGAACCTATTTTGGATTTCGATTTATAACAAATTTGGCGACTCCACTTCATAAAAAAACTCCACAATTTCAACTTTGGCGACGAACGGATTTCACACTCATATGGAGGAAGAAAAATTCGCTCACCACAATAACTTTGGCAACAAGGATTTTTAATACGGAGGAAGAAAAAAAAAAAAATTGCTACAATAAACTTTGGTGACAGTCTCCAATTCACAGTTGAAAAAAAAAACTTGGGAAAGTTTTTTAAAAGCCAAGACGTCAACGTAGTGACGAAAAAATCCTTTGTATTCTCAACTGAGAAAAGAAATTAATTCCCCATAATACAGTTTGCTCAAATAGGTCACGAATTGCAAATTCGTTTGCCCCCCCTCTACAGTATTTAAGCATTGTGTAAACTTTTTGCGAAGATGGAGGAATGCAAAAATATATTCTGGGAATTCCAGAACAACAGATGACAATATTAGAGCAACAAAAAACATTCCAGATGCAGCTACAGGAGGAAACTTTTAATAGACAAATGCAATTTCAACAAAAATGGAACAGATGCATAGGGAGTTTCAAAACAAAATTCTGGAAATAACTGAGAAGAGGAAAAAAAAATCTACAAAATGATTCTTTCCCAGAGAATACAATATGGAATTCAATTGAAATATTCACGTACAGTCCAGATGAAGAGATAACTTTTGAGGAATATTATAAAAATATACGGACGTGTATAAATTATACTGCCACTTGTGGTTTGAAGGAAAGAAGGTTAGGTTCTTTTAAGCAAATTAGAACTGCTGAGCATAACAAATTGGTAAACTACATTTTACTGAAAAAAAAAAGCGAGTTGACATTTACTGAGGCAAAAAATATATTAAGTGAATTATTTAGTAAAAGATTGTTTCACAGATGTGGAAATGTTTGAATCTGATGAAAGATGACGAACAAGACTATATAACGTATGCAGCCAATGTGAATAAGCATTATGAAGAATTCAAGCTGGCAGAGTTAAAAGCTGAACAATTTTAAGTGCTTGGTGTTTGTTCAGGGCTTTCAGAATATCAGACCCTGAACAGAGTTGAGAAAATTAGTACTTTAAAATTGGAAAGCGATCCAAGTATTACAGTTTTGAAACTGGCAGAAGACTGCACAAGATATGTTAGCGTAAAGAAAGATTCAAAAAGATAGAACAGTCTGGTGTTTCACATGTAAGGAAAATACGCTACAAAAAAGAAAGTCAGTCTATCAAAAAGAATTCTAAAATTGCAGATTATCAAGCAAAAAGTGAAATACCAGAGAAAAAATAAACAAAAACTCCTGAAAGCCATGTTTTGTTTGCAGTGAACTACACTGGTACAGATATTGCGATTTTAGGAATAAAAAAATGTTTCAACTGTAAAAGAGGTCATAAAAGCTCGCATTGCAGGTCAAAAAAATAAAGACAAAATAAATAAAAAAATTAAAGTCCAACGAGGTAAAAAGATGGAATAACCAGAAAATTTGTTACCATCGAAATAAGTAATAAAAATATAAAAATGCAACTTGACACTGGTACCGATCTATCTATCATAAATTTGCATACGTGGAAGAAGTTGGGGAACCAACTTTAATAAAAGACAAAAAAAAAAATCGCAAGGTCAGTGATGGGGAGAAAAATACAATTTATTGGGGAATTTGTTTTTAACGTCACATTAAATAAAAAAAAAACGCAAAAAGCTAAAATATTTGTCATATAAAATACCACGAATTTTATTTGGTACGAATTGGATAACAGAATTCCAATTATGGGATCTACCGATAAATTCCTTCTGTTACAAGGTAGAAAATTTAAACACGAAGCCCAAAAATTAGTAAAAAACTTAAGGAAACATTTCCTACTGTTTTTTCTCCAGGGTTTGGGAAATGTAAACAAGATGGAGCAAAATTACAGCCAAAATGGAGGCGATATTCAAAAAAAAAGGAATGTGCCGTTTGCTTCAATTGAACAGATAGATAAAGAATTGGACAGATTAGAGAAAACAGTTTTAAAAAAAAGTTAGTGAATGGGCAACACCGACGGTATACGTAAAAAAAAAAAGACAGAAAGTAAAAATGAAGCCAACACCAAGAAAAAAACTGGGGAACGAGTTACCCGCAATCTCACATGCAGTATTATTAAATGATTTAAGTCAACTTGAAGTCCTACAATAAATGTTAAGAAGCTTTCAACGAAAGGGAAGCTCAAAGCTGAACAAATAGAACCACAAGAAGAACCTACAAAAACTGTATTGTATCCAAAGAAATAAAGCAGAATGTTGTTTCTATAAACAGTATGGATAAAAAAAATAGAAAAGCGGATTGGCAATATGATGTACTTGGTGAAAGGAAAAAATTCACATGCAGACGGCACATTAACCAGATCAGACGACGCTTTTTAGATCATGGTTGACAGCGGTCCCTTGTTTAAAAAAACACCAATGGAGGTGATTTTCAACACGTTTGATCTCAACAACAATGAACGATTTTACCTAAAAATACGATCCAGGAGAAAAAAAAAAAGCAACTTATCTTAAAAAGTGAATCCAAAACGTAGGAGATATGCTAACAATGTTGCTAAAAAAATGAATTTTTTTTTTGTTTTTTTCTTCAAATTTCCTGTAAAAAAACTAATAAAGAAAACTTTTACTCCCACGGAGTAAAGTTTTAGGAGGGGTGTTATGGTGAAACACACCTATTCTATAGTTAATAGACTCTCCCACCTAATATAAGTGATGGATGTAGTAAGAGAAATAAATTGTCAATCGATGTCAGTTAGTTGAATACTTTTTTAGTCAGCAAACCACAAATTGCTATTACTCTGCATAATACCTATTATATCAAATGTTCCTAACATTTTGTACGAATCAACCTATTTTTACCGATTTAGTACAAATAGGTGCTAAAGCCACTGCAAAATAACTCCACAACACATAAAAAATATACACTAGGATTCTGGACAGAGAGAGTGTGTTATGATTAACTTCTTGTTAAATTGTCAGAATGATATACAAATCTTTATGGGGGAATAAGATTTCTGTCGGATTTAGTTTATAGTGGCGTTCCTCCTTAGCAGTAGTAACAGTAGTAGTAATATTTGTGGTTGCAGAAGCAGCAGTACTTATATCAACAGTACATGTTAGCAGACGTTTCGTTTCCAATCTCTGACGTCACTTTCTCTCCTTCTTGAGTCTCCAACTCGACTCTCCACTGTCTCTTGCCCACGCTAATTCTCTTCCATCTGTATGCTAGCCCGTCTGTGTTTTTTCTGCATAACTATGCGTTAAAATAGAAAATTCTGGCTGGTTACAACAGAACCTTGGCCCTACTGCTTTGCACGTGATTATCATGGGGTTTTGGCTGTTTCAGCCAAAATCATGTTAATTCAAAAGTTCCTTCTAGCTTACTCAGCTCTATTTCAATTTTTAATCGATAAAAATTATTTTGACCATTTCCATTGTCTTCTGATGACCCAGTTCCAATGGATACAGCTCCTGTCCTAGATCAGGTTTCACTATCAATAAACAAAAATACTCTGATCTAATTTCGCTGTTCAAATCCACTCCAATTTCACTAAAAAAAAAAATAGTATATATGTGTGTGTGTATGTGTGTATGTTTCCCAGACTCTCTCTGTCACATTTCCTCCCCTACCCACCTGTCATTTACTAGTAAATGACACACGAGCTTTTATATCAGCAAAATATGAGAAAACCCAGTCCAACATGCTTCTTACTAGGGTCTACTTAAACATATGTCTCTTCCAGCATGCAAAGGTAGAGTCCTTAGTTCTTTTTAGGGCTCATTATGCCCATTTACATTTTCATTGTCCTTACGATACATATGTACATGCAACTTCCAGTTAATGTTCACTGTTTTGGTGTTCTCATGCAATAGAACCTTTTCCCATAGTTCACTAGTTTGAGTGTTCTTTCCCTTTTTTCTTTTGAAGTTCGCAACACTCCTTACCAATTATTTCAGTCTCATTACTAAAAATAAAAAAAATTCGATTTACTTTGTAAATCTGTCCCTCCGATTTTTGTCTTGCCTTCACAACAGGCTTTGTCGATCTTTTGTTGGTTTAGGTCCTTCCACGACAATCGTGGACGCTTCTTCAATATCAGTTAGGGGTCCCAATGCACTCAGGTGGGACCTACCTTGCTAAAGTGCACTAACTGGAATCCCTCCTTCGCTCATGCACTCCCGTGCCAGTTTATTCTGCCCGGTCGACAATACCACATGCCACTTCAACTGCCACCAAACCAGCAAGGCCACAACTATCATTAGTATAATTCCCACAACGTCCGGCTAGGTTATTATAGCAACCCAATTCTCTCTCCAGCCCGAATTCGGTGTACCTATCCTATCTAACTCCGACTTCAACCATCCAAGATCTATCTTATTGATTGGCTTTAACAACGCCGGCATCTTTTCTACCGACATCTTAGGAATCTCTCTTACAATGGGTTCCCACAATCCTGTCCATTCACTGGCATTCATTCCTACCAGCTCTAACAAAGCCTCATTCTCTTCAAACTTCTCTTCTGCTTGGTAGTAGGGGGGGGGTAAAGAGATAGATGTACCATGAGCTCCACAACCATGGTTAGCTCTACGAAAAACAAAAGGGGGAATATCCCTTCACACACCTTAGATAATTCGATCTCTTCTTGTGTGGCCACCGCCCAAATTCAAATCACCGTCACTGGTTGCTTTAGGTAACATTACACTAGCCAACACCTCTACCTGACAATGATCTCCCTAATTCCCTTCTTATTTTTCTTAAATAAATCTAGTACACACAGATTATCACTACCTGTCATGTAAATTGGACTTACATACCCAGAGGTACCTAAGGCATCATTCTTGCATTTTTTTTGCTTCTCCCTTTGTTAATAGCATAAACTCCTGGCTAGGTTTAGGGCAACAAATTCCATCTCTGCCTGATCTCCTATCTTCAGCCTTACTTTTGGATAGGGAAGGGGAAGATTCATCACCTGATAAATTTCAAAGGTACTATCTCTGTCCAGTAATGGAACCAACACTAGCAATTTGTCATCTTCCAACAAGGTAGTACATTCCAAGGTACTATGATACCTCCATAACTGCTGAGTGGGGTCTAGAGGTAACCTAAGGTGATGGGGTAGTTTGGCTTGTATCTCCAGTAGTACTTCCCTTAATTGTTCCGGGGTTATTATACTCGGAGACAGGTGTCCCAGCGACAGCATGTCTAATTGTGCTCTCACATGCTCTAACAACACCGTTAAAGAGTGACTTGTTTGATGTACCTTACTCATTATAGCTAATAATTGAAAATACCTTTGCAAAAACCCCTCTAATTTCTGTAATTCGGTTGTTACAGATGTGGTTACATTTATCACTTCTTTTCTAAAAACCTGTAGGTGAGAAATCAACCAATTAATACTCCCTCTATTCTTAGCCAATTCCAGCCTAGTAACATTGAGTATAGATACGCTCTCTCTAACTGACTGAGCCATTGCTTGTTGTCTCTGTTCTACCACCTTTAATTTCCTCTTAATTACTCTCACTTTGTCTTCGGAAACTCTACCAAACAACACACTTAATGCCTTTCCCATTATAGTTAATACTGCCCTCTTTTGCCTGGTCTGTAACAACATTATTCCTTTCAAATAATAACATATCCTTCCATTGTCTCAAGTATTAGGGATTCCTGAGCTGAGGGGTATAATATACGGTGGTATTCTGGTGTCTGTAAATAGTCACCGGCGACTTGTGTCCTGGCTGTATCTAGTTTGTCCATTTCGGTCTTCAACTGACCCAGTAACTTCTCATACAGTCTATCACCAAAGTTATCAACCATTTTAATCTCGTTATAATCACTTCACTAGTCTTCTTAAATGGAGTATTCTCACTGTATTCACAGGTATTAGCTACCCTTTAGCATCGTCAGTACCACGAGCCTCCTCTCGTCCATGTCTGCCAAAGAGATGGAGAGAATAATTTTCTTACTCAATCATTCTCTTTTATTGTTTTTTTGAGTGGGTGATTGCATCTTAGAGCGATACCTCAAGCACCGACCCACACCACCACCAGCGCCATGCATGCATGGGAGCCATCCACACAGTTCACCAGCACTGATGATAAATGCACAGTTAGTCCCAGACTGTAACTCATTCACCACAGCCACTGTACTGATTTCACTTAATCCTTGGGCTCGGGCTGCACTGCTTCCGTCAATTGCCGTTTTAGTGGCAATTCCTCATTAACACTAGGTGCTTTTTTAGCCCGCAATTTACTTTGCAATTGAGCTAATGGAATTTCATCCTCCTCTTCCCATTCACTCAATTCTTCTTCTTCCCTAAGGTTAGGTTCAATCCCTGCTTCCTCGGAATGTCCGGCTGGGACCCGACTTACCTCCCTCAGCTTTTGAAGGGTAGTTGGGCTAATTTCAATCTCCTAACTCGCTTCACTAACTTTCAGTCTCTAACCCTTCAGGTTCTACCAATGTAGTTTTCCTCAGCCTTTTCTGTTGAGTTTTTTGTTTCGGCTCCTTTCCATTTTCCTATTTCAGCTAGCTTTATATCATTCGCATGCACTCTCTTTACCTGTCCGGTCAATTGGTCCCAGATCAGGAAACCGGACCCATCTACTCCATGATCCTATAGTATGGACTCCATCTCTGGTCCAATTTACCTTCTCTCATGTGTATTTTATAATACACTGGATCACCTATCAGGAAGGAAACTTCTCTATGTTATTTACCCTATCGTTTCACCTTTTCTGGGCTCTTTGAATCCTCCTCCTCCTCACCTGTGTAAAAATTTTATGCTGTTGTTCTAAAATTATTTGATGATGATCCTCTCCTAAATACTTCCTCCTAGGTCTATAGGTAAGACTACATCCCTGCCATATATCGAGTAATAAGGGGAAAATTTTGTCATCTCGTTCATCAAGAATCTCACAGCTGCTAACACTTGGGTTACAAATAAACCCCAATTTTCCCTATTATCCTCTGTTCGTTTAGCTAACACATCTGCGAGGGTCTTATGAAATCTTTCTACCTTAGCGTTACTTTGGGGGTGATATGGAGAGGTGGTTATGTGCTGTATGTTTAATTCTCCCAACATCTCTGTCATAATCTGATTCATATTCTCCGATCCATTATTGGTAACAAACTGTTTGGGGGCTCCACACCTAGGGAATATTTTGTTCAGTATTATATCTGACACCATTCGTACCTTCTTATCCGGTATGGC
Source organism: Acanthosepion pharaonis (assembly GCA_903632075.3). Lineage (NCBI taxonomy): Eukaryota > Metazoa > Mollusca > Cephalopoda > Sepiida > Sepiidae > Acanthosepion > Acanthosepion pharaonis. The sequence continues at coordinate 134,171 of CAHIKZ030003045.1, read as the reverse complement.
AAATGCCTCAGGCCAATTTGTCAGCCAGTCCACAAAACTAACTATGTAAAGATTACCTCTATGTGTTTCTCCATAGGGCCTGGAAATATCCATGCTTACTTTCTGAAATGGATAATTCGGAACATCCGTTTCTAATACTGGGGCAACTCTACTCCTTCGACTCTGTACTTGGCATGTTACACATTTTTTGACATGGTTCACAACATCATTAAACAACTTAGGCCAGTAGTAATTTCTAGTTATTAATCCATACGTCTTATCAATTACCAGGTGTCCTCTACTAATTTTCTTCTAAGGATTGGGGTCCTATACGGTCTTAACTTAGGTTGGTGATTACCCATGTCTATCTTCATTACAACTGTCTCCATCTGTCCCAGTTCCTTATCCGTAATGGCTATTACCTCCCAATTACCATTCAGCATCCCCCTCAATTTCCTCCTCAGGAGCTGTTATATCTTCATCCCTTATTTCATTGCTACCTGTTTTATTCCCAGGCCTATTCCCATTCCATACTCTCACCTGTTTGAGTTCTCTCACTGGGCACGCCTGTGCCAGCTCATCTCCCTGCTTTATTTTAATAGTTTTATTGGCAGTATTGGTTAACAGTAAAGGAACGGTCTCTGACCTCTTCACCAACGAATCAGACACGGTTATTTCCCCTTCACTATTATCATACCTATCAGTAGGGGCCACTTGATACAGGTCACTGTTCAGCATTCCTTCTGTTATAATCTTGCCCTTCCCAGATACAGTAGTCCTAGGGCGAAGCTTTATATCTGTCTGGGCCACCACTGGCAATTGTTCATAATTATCCTCTCCCAACAGTATCCTTACCCCGTCCAATGTTAGGGTGGCGGGGTTGAAATGGATCTGTGCCTTATTCTGCCTAAGCCAGTCACTCCCCAAAATTAGCTCACCACACAAGTCAGGTGCCACATAAACCTTAAGTTTACCTCTGGTTCTTGCCAACTGGAAAGGTAGCCACGTCATACCCTCTATCCTCATCCTGCTACTATCAGCCTGACTTATTAGTAGATTGATGGGACTAAGCTTCGTTTTCAGTCCCAACTGTCTAAAAACCTTGGAGATAACCAGTGACACTTAAGCTTCAGTATCGACAAGGGCCTTCACCTTCTTGTCTCCCAGCAACACATTACAGGTGAAGTCTGGTCCTTCCTTCAGCAAACTGTATACCTGTGCCTTTCTCCTTCCCGTATGTTCTCTCACTTCCTCTCGCCTTCTCAACAACCGAGACGTGGGAGTCGGTGACAGGAGTTCAACTTTTTCTAGGGCCTAGGAAAACTCCAGGGTGGGGTAGAGCTCAATGACTCTCTTTTTTCTCGGACTAGCAACCCATTTCTCCCCTCCATTCGAAAGTTAGGTTTGTTCCATTCGTGTGGTCCATCTTTCCCTGAGAGGACAGGTTCGCCTCAGGTGACCCGCTCTCCACATCGCCAACACCTTTGCTCCTTATAACTGGCCGGAAAGTGCCCGACCACACCATGTCCAGCATCTCAAAGGTCTTATTTGCACTGGGGCCACCCCTGCATCTTACTTTTTTCACGGGTGACCAATCGACGTTTCCCAGACCCTTTTCTTTCTCGTGGGGCGACGAGAGTATTAACTCGCTTTATCCCCAGTTTACATCCTCTCTCTGCTGTACACCACCGAGCCTTGTGCCCGAACTCGCCACAAGTCGTGCAGTCTGGCCCCAAAGACCTTGGGTCGCCTCCATAGTTTGTCAGACAGTCATGCGGGCTGATGCCCACCATACTTGCAAGTCCAGCACACCAGCCCATATCGGCCTGGTGTGGGCTTGTGAAGCCCATAACACAGATCCCAGGCTCTCCTCTTGGGAACTGCTTCAGCCTTCCAGTCCTCTTCCACTTCTTCTTTCAGGTTCCTACCTACACCCCCTTTTATTTTATCCCAGAGTTGTTCGCTGGTCCGAGCCATCTCTATGGCTGAGGCCAGGCTGACCGGCCCCAACTTCAGAACATCACCCCTCAGGTCCCTGTCACTAATTGCGTCCACATACACATTGGCCAACAAGGCCTGAATAGGACCACTGTCCCGAGTCACCAACTCTGGAAAAGCTAACACCGCTATCCCTGCTATTCTTTCCTCCAATTCCTCATTAGTCTCTCCTTCTTCTTGCTGCAGCCGGAATAATTTCTTGACTGCCTCAATGGCCGTATGTTCACTTGCGTATTGCCGCACTAGAGCGGATTTAAGCTCAGTCCACGTCAGGGCCGGTAACTTGGACACCTGCCCTGCTGCGGTGTCGTAAGCTAGGAGCACCATTTCTTGGTCTAAGAGGCTATAGATCACCTGCTTCTTCTGAATGGATAGAATCCATTCATGCAGGTCCGCAGGGTTTCCTTTATAAGTAGGTAGCTTCATGCTACCTATCAGCCTCCTGAAACCCATCGATATTTCTGGACCATCTGTCCCAATGGTCATCTGATCCTGATCCTGCTACGCCATCCTAGCATCTTGTCAACTACCACCACTTTCTCACAAGAAGTGAGATCAACGACAGAACAAAAGAAAAAATACTTAACACAATGGTGGCACTTCAACTGCATACAAAGTCGACAAAGTCAAAACAAGATCAACAATATTACTGGCAGATCTAATTGCAATGAGGAAAAAAAAGGAAACCAAAAAGTGACTTACCTGTGGTCCGTCGCCCATGTTTTGTTTCTTTTTTCCTCCTTCTTTTGCTTCCTCCTCTTTTCCTCATTATGTCCCTTTTAGACCAATATAGTCCCAAGACTAGAGTCCTTTCTAGTCTTACTTGGTCCCGACTGGACAAACAAACCTTCTTTCCTCTTTCAGACGGCCGTGGTAATTCCCACGGGTCTATCCTGTCACCACGCACCAGTCTAACACTTTCACCCCAGACCCTCAACCTCCGGTGTCTTACTCTCTGTATTGATGTGCCTATTCGGTCCTAACCGAACTTAAGGGAGTGCCATAGGTCCCCTGAGCATCCGTAGATTATTCGACCAGTCCGCTGGTTTAATCCTACTTCCTGCCCACGTTGTGATTTTTTGATCCAGAAAGCAGAAGTGATGTCTGTCCATTCACGGTCAACAGAATATGTAGACACGGCTGGAGAGTCTGTGCTAAGAAATTTAGAATGCAGCAAAAAAAAAAATTAATATCTGCAGAAAGCCGGACAAACAACTATTCAATTATTCTATCGAATTGTTAATGTCTTTTATATAGCAGAAAAGAACAGTATAGAAAAGAAACTGGTTACAGAAAAGAAAAGTAATTGACATAAAAATGCATACACTAGATTCTGGACAGAGAGAGAGTGTGTTATGATTAACTTCTTGTTAAATTGTCTCAGAACGATATACAACTCTTGTGATAGGGGAATAAGATTTCTGTGCGCGGCTTAAAGTTTATAGTGGCGTTCCTCCTTAGCAGTAGTAACAGTAGTAGTAATATTCATGGTTGCAGAAGCAGCAGTACTTATATCAACAGTACATGTTAGCGGACGCTTCATTCCAATCTCTGACATCACTTTCTCTCCTTCTTGAGTATCCTTATTGCTCACATGTTTAGTCCTTTAGTTTCAGCGTCTGTCTGTAGAACCTAATTTCTGTCTCTTCATCTGTAAGGATTAGCATTAACTGCTATATAGGAGGATAAATATGATATAGCAGTTCAGCACTCTTTTATTTTGTTTCTTACAAACATTTCTTATCTCTTAATAATTTGCTTACTTTCAGGAAGTACATTGTTATTGCAATGTACCTTTGAATTTCTATATCATATTTTTTATCATTTGTTACTATACTACCCAGATAGAACTAAGTACAGAAATTTAACTGATGTCACCAATTTTTAGCTCATACTTATGATTATTCTCTTTCCCATATAAATCTAGTTTTCCTAGCAGTTCAAATAAGCTTTTGAGTTGTATTTTATCAAATGCTTTTGTGTAATCTATGAAGCATAGGTCTTTTTTTTTATTTGTATTGCTTTTTCTTATAGCATTCCAATCATAAAGATAGCATTTTTGTTCCAGTATCTTGAACAAAGCCAGACTGTTTTACCCTATTTCTGGTCTAATTCTGCTATAGTCTCTATTCATTAACATTCTAATTACATAACTCATTAAGCTGATTGTCTGGAGTTTGCATTCATTTGCACCTGGTTTCTTTAGCATCACTATGAAGACAGATCTACTTTCAGTATATTGCTACTGTTATATATTTTATTTATTTCAGTAATCTGAATTTTTGATCATTTTATGCATGCCCACTATGTCTATGTTTTACAGTATTTCTATTTTATTTCTAATTGAGCTATTCATCTTTTGCTTATTTGCATTTCTTTTTAATGTTTTTTTTTTTTATGAACATCCTATATATTGTACCATTCCTTGGCATTTTTTGCAATCTCTTTTTCATCAGCTCAAGAATTTCATCTGTCATCTACTTTTTTTTGTTACTTGTCTCTCTCTCTCTGAGATGAACACATTTGCCAGTGTCATTTGAACCTTGCTTAAGATGTTCCACTTTGAATTTCTGACTTCTTCTAAGCTCTTACATTTGCTTTTTACTCTGTCAGCAGACATCTGTTTGCAAATTAAATTTTCTTGGAGTTGTATTGCAGTTTAGGTATTGTTTTGTATTTCTTAATTTCTGTAGTTTTAGCCTGAGTTTACATACAACTGGTAGAGGTGGTCACTACCACAGATTAAGTTTTAGAGTGTATTTCTGAATCTTCATTTGATTGTTAAGTAGTCTGTCTAGTTCTTTGCTTGGATTTTCCATGTCTATAATCATCTTGGATGTTCTTACTTGGTGGTTATTACTTGATCATTCATTTTGCACCACTGAACCCATTTTTTCTGTGCTTATTGCATGATTCAAGTCTTGTCTCTTTGATACTTTTTGCATTTACAACACTTATGATGATAATTTTCAGCAATCTTTACTACCTCTTTTCATTATCTAGTGTGATATGAAACTTATATAATTCTTCTTTAGTATTTTTTATTATGTTGGTGAGTATACTATTATGATGACTATATTGAAAGGTTCTTTTTTCATTTTTACGAGAAATCTGTCCAACAGTTAACAGTTACCAGTATCTTGAAACATATTTCCTCATTTTTTTTAATATTATTCCTACTCTTCTTTCATTTGTTTCTCCCAATACATATATAATTCTTTATCCATTGCTTAAGATACAACAATTATTTATCCATTTAATTTGACATACTCCCAGACTGTCTTCATATGTAGTTACAAACAAATATTATTACTCCGTTTAGCCTTATGCTATTTGTAAAAATGAAATAAGGAAATATAATGTTTGAACTAGAGAAGTTACCTTGTGGTTTTTACTGCCACCACCGTGTCTCTTGATCTTAAACCTATTCCCTTGTCACTTAGTATTATGCTATTATCTTTCTACAAGTTTTTTTTTTCCTTCTTCTTCTTGGTTTTTCAAAGTCTTTCCAATTTTCTGATTATTGTCATTTGGAGTCACGTATTCTTATGTCCATACTGTATTCACTTTCTTTGACAGGATTTATTGATATTTATGATTTTGTTTTTTGCAGAATTTCTGTTTATATTTCGCTGTTCACTTTGTAAATGCTATAGATCTTTGAATTAATTAAATTCAACAATTAATGTGCAAAGTAAAGGGTTAAAATATTCTAAGTGCCATTGATAGTTCCAAATTGTAATGAACTTGAAAAAATGTTATTTTTAAGGAGTTTGTATGTGCTTTTTTTCTTTTTTAGGTTCTCTTCAATTTCACTAAAAGTGTGTGAGGTGTCCGTATTAAAAATTAGTTTTAATTTAATTTAGTTGTTACAAATTTTCTCCCTGTTTGATCATTTAAAATGGTTTCAACCAGAATGAGGCTTTATATTTGTATATGTGGTACATGTTAGCACCTCTTCAACACTTTATCATCACTATTTCTTTTGCCATAATGTTACCACTATTTATTTCAGGTTTTATGTAGAAACTATCGCTCAACTACGGGATAAACCAGCAATTGAATTATTCTATTTCAATGCAAAACAAGCTATATATAAGGTAAGTGGGATCAAGTAGGTTGAAGATAAAAAATATTTCAACAACTTAAAACTACTAATGTCTGTTTATGGCTGTTACTTTTTTCTTTTCTTTTCTTTTTTTTCTTTTTTCTTTTTTTTCTTTTTTCTTTTTTTTCTTTTTTCTTTTTTTTTCTTTTTTTTTTTTTTTTTTTCTTTTTTCTTTTTTTTTCTTTTTTTTTTTTTTTTCTTTTTTTTTTTTTTTTTTTTTTTTTTTTTTTTTTTTCTTTTTTTTTTTTTTTTTTTTTTTTTTTTTTTTTTTTTTTTTTTTTTTTTTTTTTTTTTTTTTTTTTTTGACACATTAATTATACAAATACATAAATATTAATTTTCTTTACCATTTTAGTATATCTTTAAATTTACATCTGTATGAATATATTGTATTTTGCTTTTGTAAAGTAAATTTTGATTTTGATCTTGCAGTTTATGACATTTTATTAATTAAACCTTTAAATTGCTGAATATTTTTTATAAAAAGAAAGGATTAAATGAACATCAACAGTAGAAGAACAATTGACAAAAATTGGATTTATTGAATGGGAGTGCTCTTTAACTTCAAAGATTTGCTCATTGATTTTCTTTTTTGACAATTTCAAATGACTCTTAGTCATCAAATAATGATGAGCACATCTTCTGAAGAAATAATGTTTTTATTCTTTTCTTATGCCTTGTATATCCTGGTGAGGACTGACTGAGTGTTTTATTTTGTTATCATTATTGACTTTTATTTTATCACTCAAGATATACTTGTCATTATTACTGTTATTTTACTACTAGTTTAACTCCATCTTATTATTGTTGCTTTTTATTATAACATCCTGGGTTGATTATCTTCAGTGTAAAATCAGAAATAAATAACTTCTGACAAAATTTGAATTTATATCTTGCATCTCAAGAGCCCAACTTTTATGAACATTGCTGTTACCACTTTGATCAGAATATGCTCCATTTAAAAATTTCCAAAACCAAAATTCAAGCCTCCTTCCACCAATTTTATCAAATCCGTATATAATTGTACTTTAATAATTTTTCTTTGTATACTCATTTTGAGTAGAATATGTATAGCATTTCCATAATGCCTGGCCATCATCTTTTGTGTCAGAGGATTGTCAGGATTTTAAGACAGTTTTCAGTGAATAAAAGTCACTGAAAACTTGGCACAAAAAATATTTCTAAGTTATTTTTTTATTGTAAAAATATTCTTTAGTTTGATCTAAAAGTGATGAAATCACAATGTTTCATGAATTTAGACACACAGACATATACACAACCTTTATCAACCTTTTGCTGTTCTAAGTTAATGGTTGTGAGCATAATTGGGAGTAAAAAAGTTTTCTAATCTTTGACTGTTAATTTTTGGTTAATGATAGGTAGAGTAGAAAGGTGTGTCTACTTTTATTTAATCATTTGGTATTTTTACTAAGTGGATGTGTCAAAAAAATCACTTTTAAAATTAGTAAAACTTTTTTCTGAAACCTTCACATGATTTTTCTGTAATTTTTTTTTAAGATATTTAAAAAAAAAAATCAAATATTTTAGCATAAAATTCAAAATGTTTATAATTTAATTTAGTTTTATATTTGTTAGTTCCTCCATCTCTTAATTTTTAAAGAGGTCAGTGCTTTCTTGTATATTTGTTTTTTTTATGGTTTTACACTAAAATTCTCAAGTTTATCAGGTTGCATGTTGAAATATTCATTCTGCCCGTGATATCAACTAAACTGAAGTCAGTCATCAATTTCAACAGTTCTTTAAAGATAAAAGGCACCTTTTGTACCTGTTTCCTACACCCACCAAAATTATTCTAGATTCCTGTTTGTTCAACAAGTATGCAAAGCTTGTCCCAGTTTGTTCTGTGAATGTGTAATTGCTTTGTAGAACAAGTGTCAAGAAGCCATTGCAATGCAAAGAGGAGACATGAAAGTTGGTGCCTCTTATTCACACATGCAAAGCTTCTACTTGATTATTGTCTGCACAGGAAATTCATTTTTTGGATGTGAATTCTGACTCACACTAACAACTACACTCTTTCTATCTCTTATGATTGTCACATGGCTTTTAGCCTTCCTGTCTGCCTACTGTGACAAAGTCTGCATACTCCCACCCAGTCACCTTACAACCTTAATCCTTGCTAGATGTTAGCCAATTAAATTGAACTATTCAATAACTGCTTCTTTTACTTTCATTTTCATAACGTGTCATCAGGATAATGTTTTTTGTTTTTTTACTTGTTGACTTTCTATGAAAATGCTTCATTTTGTTATTTTCTGCTCCCAATAGATTTTGTGTCATGAGATTGCATTTTTCATTGATCTTTGTTTTAGAAAATCATATTTAAAAAAAAAAAGAAAAAGAAATAGAAAACCCCCAGGTGAATTCCTAATGTGATTACCAGGAGTAGGATCAAGCAATAACATGACAGTATTTTTCAATCATTATTTAAATGTTCATTTCTCTTTATCATTCAAAATCTAATCCTTTCCTGCAATTGATTAGACTATCACATCAGGATATTTATTCTGATTTTTTTTATATGATGAAGGATTCTAAAAATAGTTTTTATTCATAAATTGAAGTTTCTTCATGTTAGCATTGAAAATATGATTCCTGTCTAAATAATTGCTAATAAGATGAAATATGTTCCATCAAATAAATTGAACAAAGAAAAAGAATTTGAAACATGACTCATTATATTTAGTTTTAGTAGATCACTTTACATGCATATTTTTTTTTTGATATTTTAATAAATTTGCTCTGAGTTTGATATTTTTAATTAATCCATTTTGTCTCTATTAAATTTTTTTTTTTTAATGTAAATGTCAGTTATCAGTACCTCTGAAAGTTCTCCACTGCCATTTGTTTTTCTTTGGGTCTGTAACTTTTTCCACTGTTATTTTAAATAATGTTTTCCAGCATCATTTTTACCAGTGGGGGGTTCATACCTTTTATTAAATCTTCTCAATTTATCCATATTGTAATTAAAATGTTTTATGATATATTTTTACATAATACTTTTTATTAGAGTCTATATCGCTAAAGCCAACTATATGGTTAAAGACACTTTCATACTCTAAGATGGTTCAAGGAACTCAATAAGACCTTACAGTTCAAATGGAGAAAGAGAATATGGATGTAAAATCTCAACAAAATGGGTTCAAGACATCCAGAATCAAAACAGAAGATAATTTTTCCCACCATCCATACAGCAAAGAAGGGAATCCGATTTTACAAGATCAAAGTGGCGATCCAGAGACGTTAGATAAGGAATTGGTCAGTATAAGTAGTACCCTAAACGCAACAACTACCCTGGGTACATGGCAGCAGCCCCCAAAAACTGGGATAGGCCCAAGAGGAGGAGGAGGAGGACAACAACACTCAGAAAACAGTCTGCCTGCCTTAAAAGAGAAAATACAAAAGATCTGCGGTCCATATAACATCAGGAAACCTTCAAAAGTTACAACACTTGGCCCCCATTTCAAAGACTGTCCCATGCAATGATAAAGACAGGCTTGTCAAGAACCAAAAGCTGTATAGTACTGTGCTATGGAAATCACCGCCCCCTGTCTAGATATAGACAGGGAACACCATTGGTTGGTCCTGGTTCAGCCGACCAAGCATAGAAATAAATACAATATGGGAACCATTGGTTAATGATAACAAAGCTGCTGAACTTGTTGATAACAAAATTGCAATATGAGCACTGGTAAAAATGACATTAGGTTTATAATACTCAGAAGTTCATACCCAGTGGACTCAGCACAGTGGATAAAGGTCTTGGTTAGATCCAGTGACAGACCCAAAGAAGGTGAGTTCATTGAGGTTAAGGCAAAGATTTTCAGAGGGAAAATTAGTTGTAACATCCATTAAACATCACGAATTAGAACTGTTCTACCCAGCATGACCGAAATAAAGTTTGAAATTCCAACCACCTGAAGAAGGCAAAGCAGACAAAAATGAAAATAGTCCCACTAATGAAGTCCATTTGGAAATTTTTTTATTTCAATGTAAAAGCAACCATTTTTTTTGTGGTTTAAATACTTATAGTTCTTTTAAATTATCAATTTTTATAAAATAACTTTTTATGATATTTTTTTTTATTCTTTTACTGCAAGGCAATAAAGCTACTAAGATGCAAAGAGTTACTGAGTGTTAGAGAATATGAAAAAAAACATTAAAAGAACAATAAAAGATTCAAATTAAGAAGAAGAATGTTTGATATTGCATTTAAATTTTTGAAGATCAAAGTTGACTGGGAAGCAAGAAGCCAGAAGATTCTCACAAGTGACAAGAAATAACTTTATAAAATAAAATATTAAATAGAACTTAGTTACATCTAAAAATTTCAGCTGTCAAATGATAATGACCTTTGTCTGCTTTAAATTCATTAAATACAAATTTTTTGCAGGTTGGTTAAGTTCAGTTCCTTTACTTTTTTTTGTTTTTGAATTTATTGACCACCCCACATTTTCTGCAAAATAATGTTTGCTCTTTTTGTATTGAAATAAATTGAATTGACTTTTTGATCTTGAGACTCAGAGCAAAAAAGACAAAATAAAAGAAACAAAAAATTTTTAGGTCAATTTTTTGGGGAAAAAATAACTTTTCTCATTTTGAATTTTATTGTGAAATATTGATTCATTTTAGCTAAGTCTTTCACAAGGCTTTGATGTTTCCAACAAGAGTTCTTTTGATAGTTATCTGGTTTTTGGAAATGGAAAATTTTTTTTTTTATCTATTTTGTTGGCCCTTAAAAAACAAATTTGGGGGAGATCCCTTTTCTTTATTATCTGGGAAAATTATCTCTCTAAATTTGGTTTTCCTATCATTTATAGTTACTATCCGTTTTCTTACTCATTCTTTCTCTTATTTGTGCCTCACACCATTGCTTCCCAAAGGGCGCAGGCAATTCCTCTGTCTCTATTGATATCCTACCCAAGCCTTTCACCTCGGTTGTCATTTTGACAAATCTGATTTTTAAACTCCGTGAGCAAAAGGGTTGGGCTTAACTTCTAGACATTAATTGTAATTATCACTTTAATTTTCATCATTTTTCCCAGTTTGTGGTCTTGTCTTTATAATCAGAAATTTACCAGCTGTTTCCTTTGACAACTATCTCCATATCTCATTAACTCTAACTTATTTATGACTCTCATAAGTTCCTTTTCTTATCTTAATTTCTTCAAGCAAAGTATAAAATTCTATTTCCTGAATTATTTACCATCTACTTTTTTGACAGTAAAAATAAATCAGTTCCCCTATTTTGTCTTTGTCTCTGAAAATTACCAATTATTATTTTTTCAATTGACTTCCTTTTCAGAGAATCTTTCATAACCTGCACTTTTAGTAAACGGCCATTAATTAGGTTCTCCAATTCTGCTTAGTTTCCAAATTCTCAACTGTCTCTGAATGTATTGTTACTATTCCTCCCCAACCCCTGTGGGTATACATTCGACAGATGGCAATATCTTTCTCAGGACAATCAATCCAGTCTCCACTTGTTGTCTTGTTTCAAGTTACATTTTAATTTAACCCTTTTTTTGTTCTGCCCCAAGCTCATATTTTAACTTAACCATTTTCTATTTTGTTCCAAGCTTTTATTTTTAACTTAGCCCTTTTCTTTCCATTTGCCAGTGTCACATAATGTCACATTGGTACCATAGAGGAAAGTTCATCCAAACAATTACAATAAAAGTCTTTATAGAAAAGGCACAGGGATGGTATGTTACAGTGGTCGGAAAGTGACTGAAGCTAGGATATCAGGTCAGGACCAATAACATTGTAGATACTTGATAATAATTCTCCAAGAATATCTAAATATAAAGCAGGAGCACCAGACCAGATGTGGCAGCAATATTCAAAGCAAGGATGAATGGTAGGCTTATCTGGTGAGAAAAATTGTCGAGCACAACATAGTGAACTCACTTTCCTAGCATCAGATTTAGCAATTAATTCAATATAATCTTTCCACCTCATGTCAGCAGAAAACATTAGTCCAAGAAGGCACAATGAATCACTCTCCAGCTGATGCTGATGGAAGGTAAAAAAATTATCTCAGATGATTAAAAGAGAGCAATTTCATTTTGGAGGCATTAAAATTAACAAGCCATTCTTCGTCCCAGTTAATAACAGATTGTAGGCTATTTTTTAGATCAGCTGTCAATTTGACCTTATCAAATGATCACTTACTATTAAGACAGGAATAAATAGTTGTATCATTGGCATAAATACCAAGTTGAGAGCTGATGACATTAGTGGGGGTCGTTTATCAAAATTAGGAACAATGTAGGTCCATGAATAGAGCCCTGGGGAACACCTGCATTAATGCAAAAAATATCTAGAAGAGTGGACATTTAAGATAACTTGCATTTTGTAATTTGATAAGAAAGACTGAACCAATTCAAAAATTGGAAAAAAACAGCATATATTTTTAGTGTTTCCAAATAAGATTCTGAAAAATGAATACTTAACTTTTTATTTTTAGCAAAAAAACAAAACTAAAGAAAATAACAACCAATTGTTTGAAATATAAAATTATAGATTTTGTCTAAAATTAAAATACAGTATCAGCTAAATGATCCTCTGGAAGCATGAAAATAACCCTTTAAAAATACATCATGCATAATATTGTTAGTTTTGTTAGGTTTACATGCTCACTTTGATAATTTTTAATATTTTCAGCTATTTATTATTTCTAATAATTTACATAGTGAAATTAATTTTTTAGCTAAATTTTTTTAAAACTGGCTTATTGTTTATAACAAGAAAAATGTTCTTAAATGTCTAGTTATGAATTCTTGTTTTAAACAGTTTATTCTAACAAAAAGCTTTGTCAAACTGATTGCTACTGAAATGACTTGTACGACTCTCCAATGTAAAAAGTATGAAATTTTATTTTTATAAGTTAATCTTTTTAGTAATTACTTATTTTTATTGTGAGCTAGTGAGTTAAATTATGTACATTTCCCCTGGACTTATGTTATCCCTAATTTTCATAAATGACCTTCTTGATGCCATCAGTTCTCAGCTCAATATCTGTGCTGATGACACAACTATTTACTACTCCTGTCTTAATAGTAAGTTCGATCAGTTTGCTACGGTCAAATTAGCAGCTGATCTCAAAAATGAGCTGCAATCTGTTGTTAAATGGGGCCTAGAAGTGGTTTGTTAATATTAATGCCTCCAAAATAAAAGTGCTCTCTCTTAATCATCTGAAAAAAAAAAAAAAATTTTTACCTTCCATCAGCTCCAGGAGAGCGACTCATTACACCTTCTCAAAGTAATGTTTTCTGCTGACATGAAATGGAAAGAGTATATTGAATCAATTGCTAAATCTGCTGGTAGGAATGTTGGTTCACTGTGTCTTGCTAGACAAGTTTTTGCTCCTGCTATATATTTAGTTATTCTTAATAAAATCCAAAGAAGAATCTGCAATGTTATTGTCCTGACCTGGCATCTCGGCTTCAGTCACTTTCCCACAGCTGTAATGTAGCATCCCCTTGCATTTTCTATAAATATTTTCATGGTAATTGTTCTGATGAACTTTCCTGTATGGTACCTAGACATTATGAATTTAAGCACCATACTAGATTGGTGGTAAGATCTCAACTTACAGTTGAAATGGTTAGATATAACCGTAAGTTCTAAGCTAACAGCTTCTTCTCACACTTCTTGCTTGTGGAACTCTCTATTGACTTCTTGCTTCCCAGTCAACTTTGATCTTCAAAAATTTAAATGCAATATGAAAGGTTTTGTACAGTTTTCTTAATTCTTGTTCTTTTATTGTTCTCTCCCTAATAGTATATTTTTCTTATATTTTCTAACACCCAGTAACACCTTGTCTTAGTGATTTTTGCCTTGAATGGGTAAAATGATTTAAAAAAAAAAAAAAAAAATTGTTTGCAGTCACTTAAAGTAGCAGTAATGAGATTCAATTTTCTTTTAATTTAACCACGTTATTTTGAAGGTCAATTGCTTTATGCATACTTCTTTAAATGCTGTCATTTACTAAATTTTACCTGAACATTCAATAGGACTACTGTTAGCAGTGTTAAATTGGTTATTTTACTGATTATTTTCTTTATTTTGCTGAGTTCTGTTCCAGTCATTAGATGAAGTGAATGAAACTGATTCAGCTGGTCATAAATGCTTCTGTTACTTCCCAAAATTGTATAAAAATAGGTTATTTCTGGAAAATCACTAGTAAGACTATTGATTTCTAAAATGTTTGAAAAATCATTAACTGCAGTTGTAGGAATGAATTTCAATTCTTTGTGTGTAGTAGAGAATCAACTGAGAGATAAGTGAAAATATTTTCTGTAAATTATTTAATTATACTTGAAAAATATTACAACTGTAAAGGATGAACTGCAGTCTTAGTTAAAATTCTATCAATGCATAAAAATATTTTATTTGAGAGCTTTTTTTAGGCATTCAGAGGGACCAGGACCTAAGCTGAATTATAATTAATTTCCAGCCATTCTTAATCACATAGATTATTTTATTTATTTATTTTTTTGAAGCAACAGTGTACTTCTATATGCTATTGATTATTTTTAGCATGCAGCTAAGACAAATCACATGCATTAGATAACTTTTCAAATATATATATATATAGTTTATGCAAATTTAGGTAATCCGTATGGGTAGACCTAAGGAGGATGATATCCAGAGAGCTCAATGTAAAATTCAGAGCAGATATGTTTGAATAAAAGACAGACCACGTTAAGATTCCATGTAATAAGTTATTTCACCATGACCCCTTTAACAGGGTTCTGGATCATCAGACTTTACTTCCAAAAGCTGAAATGAAAAATGAAAAGAAATTCAAACGTTTTTTACGGACCTCATCAAGTATACGCAAAGTTAACGAAGTGAGTGAGGTGGGAGAGAGATATGAGTGTGTCATATGTATCATTTTAGTTTCCTATTTTAACCCCAGTGTGTCGGCTGGATGTTGCTTAAATTTAACACGTCTCGTCTCTAGATAAAAGGTGGCTAAGGGTGAACGATAAGAACTACATTAAAGGAAGACGTTACAACAACCCCAATAAATTACACGACAGGTTTCATTCAAATTCTTAGACGCTGTCAGTTCGCGTTACTTTAACGTGCATATTTGGGAGGTTAAGGTTTGATAAATATCTAAATTTTAAAAAATAGAATCTACGAAGAAATTAATTTGAAATTCGGTGGAGTTTTTGGTATTTTCTATGAAACAGTCGATTGGAAAAATCCATAGACAGAACATTGAAAGAGCAATCCAATTTATATATATATATTTTTGATTTTTGTTCATTAAGTAACTTTGTTCAAATTCGTTTGTTTTTATGTACCCAATTATCAACAGTTATTCCCATTTAAATAATTTTATTCTCCACACTGGGGTAGTATCTTTCAATCTCAATTAAAATACCAATCTAAATTTTCCCTTCATGCTATTTAAAAAATTCACTTCCAATTGGAGAATATTAGAGGAAAAATTTGGAAGAGATGTCACTAGCAGAAAATTAGGCCCTTCTTTTTACAATTTCTTATCTACACGTCTTAAACCCCTATTTACTATTTGTAACCACATACCTATATCTTCTTATATGCCTATGAGTTCCTATATACACCACACACACATTCACAATTAAACAATATCTGTATATTTCAATCTTTACACATATACACCTGCAGAGAAAAACGACATCCACATGTCTCCATACCTATCTCCATATATACTTATACTTACATATATACATATACACACAAGGACATCTGCATATCCATATATACTCATTTATAAACATATATATATTTTTTACACATCCATATTTATACACATATAAATAATACACACACCCATATATTTATACATACATAGCTACATATACATACACACACATATGCATACGCACATAATATGCAGAATATCTACATACCCACATATGCGTTAATTTGCACTTACATATATCTACCCACGTTATTTGTCCCTATCCTCATGTCCACCTGTGCATCCACTTATGCCTGTTTCAAGACTATCTCAGTATTTAATTACATTATCTATATCTTTACACATATAATATTACCCAATTTTTTCATATTTATGGCAAAACATATAAGTACCTATCTAATTGTACATCTCCACACTTTAAAAAAAAAAAAAAAAAAACTGGTATGCTTTTTTTTTTTCCGTATAAAACATATATATGTACATATCAACAGGTGTCTCAGTGTGCAAATACATTATCATAGTTGTATACATATAGTCATGTGTTAGCGTTCACGTATGCATAGTAATATTTCTAAAAAACAAAGGGAATATAAAACATTCAAAAAAATGCTGTTCCTATATGATTATTTCTTAGTGTACTTGCTTAGGTTTAGGTTGTTTTTTGCATTGCATTTAAAAATTAGTTCATTGTGTCTATTTAGTAGTATGTCTGGATCTTTTATGTTTGATTATGAAGATTTTCTCTTTCAAACATAAGTTGCATCTGTCTCTGAAGTTTTTGGGAGTTCTGGCTCTTGATATTATTCTCCACTTTATTTGTGGTGTTAGGCCACTCTCAACAAAAACCAATAAGGATTTGATAGTGCTGTTTGTTTTTTTTTTAACATTTATTTTTTTAAGGATTGGCTATGGTTGTATAGTCGGTGTTTCCAATCTCCGCTGATATTCCAATGTATATCTTTTTTTTTTCAACCTTTTCTTTGGGGAAAATTGTTTGCTTCATATATTGTGTTCTCTGCCATGCATATTCCTTCAACTGGGCACTCTGATCCTGTCCTGCAGTTGCATGTTGATTTTTCCATTCGTGTTGTATCCTGATTTTGTCTTAGATTATCCTGAAGGTCTCTTAAAATTTTACTGTTGTGTGAGCTAATAATTCTTTCTATATTGTTCATGCAAGAATAGCTAATCTTTAGATTCATCTTGTTGAATATTTTTTCCGAGATGCATTTTTTTGCTAAAGTGTTTTTCTATCAGCTTTATGAAGTATTTACCTATATTAATATTGGAGAGGTTACAAAAAACTGGGTTGAACCATATAAATTTCCTTTTCCTATTTTTTTAGGGTTTAGTGGATTTTTTTTTTACTGACTTATCTATGTAATTTAGTGTTTGCTTAAAATTGCTTTTTAAATAGGGCTTTATTGTATTCCCATTTATTCTGGTTAAAAAATGGTTTTACTGGAGGAAAGTTTATTTATTCTAGCATTTACTGTATTTGGGATTTGTTTAATTATTGATTTCGGGTGATTGGGTGGATATTTATATATATATATATATATATATATATATATAGGGTGATTGGTTTTCCTTTTGGAAGGGTTTATAAGTATTATTGTTCAGATTAAATGTAACGTCTAGGAAGTTTACTATTTTTTTTGTTGGAAGAAATCTCGATTCTAAATCCTAGAAATTTGAAGGCCCTAGTTATTTTTTTTTTTGTAGTTGGGATGTCAACGGACCATTAGTATTAATTACAACAACTAACCCATATCATCTCTGTATAGTCCTATATTTTGAGGGTCAAGGAATCTACTTAGGATATCTAAAATGTATATACCTATTAGGTCTGCTATTTGAGCTGAATCAAAAGATCCTATTGGGACATCAAAATTGTCTCTATCTTTTTAATCCAAGTAGTGTTGTTCAGTTTTAGTATGGACTGTCTAGAGTCCATTATGATTTTTATTTCTTTGTCAGTAATGTCAGTAATGGATTCTGGCAAAACTTAAGCTATTTTCTAATAATTCTTTAGAGATTGAGGGGTAGAAATCAATGATATCAAGCTGTATAAAAGTAGTATTATTTTTTATTCTTTTTTTTTTTGGAACCAGTTAATGGTGTCTGATGAATCTTTCATCATATATATATATATATATATATATATATATATATATATATATATATATATATATATATATATATATTATTTTCTAAACATGTAATGAAGGAATCATATTTTATATTAATTGATATTAGCATTTTTATATCTGCTATTTTTTTAGAGCTGTGTTATAAAAATTACTGAGTTCTCATGTTTCAAAAACAAGAGCCAAAAACTTCAATATAATTATTAAAATTAAATTGAATTAAAGTATCAAGCTCTGTTTCTAATAAAGAAATATTCCAACAACACAGTAATTTTTATAATACAGCTCTAAAAAATAGCGGATATAAAAATGCTAACATCAATTATAGAAACAATAGCACTAACCAGAAGAAAAACAGGAAAAGAAAAATCATTTGGTATACTCCTCCGTTCAACCAAAGCATTAAGCTAGGACATAAATTCCTAGCTTTAATTGAAAAACACTTTCCTACTATTAGCAGACTTAGCAAGATCTTTAATAAAAACACCTTAAAATTAAGTTACAGTTGCACTGAAAATCTAGAAAGAATCGTAAAAATACATAATAAAATCCTCGGAAAACACGCATGCCAAAATAGCATTAATAAAAACCCTAAACTAAAATTAGACAAAAATAATGAAAAATTATGTGATTGTAGAAACCCTGAAAACTGCTTGTTGGAAAATAAATGCTGCATAAAATCTGTGGTATACCAATGGACTATCTCATCCATTGAGAGTTCTAACACTGAAATGATATATATAGGTTCCATGAAAAATGAATTTAAAATTAGATGGAGAAAACACAAAAGCTCCTTCAATAATATTAGAAATAGAAATCGGACATCCCTATCCAAATATTTTTGGCATTTAAAAGAAATGAATAAAACACCAAAAGTAAAATGGAAAATAATAAATAGAACAAAAACTTGTAAAACCTGGGATGACCCATGCCCTTTATGCCTACATGAAAAAAAAATACACATTAAGTTTCTAAATAATGAAAATTTATTAAGCCATAGACACGAGTTAATGGTTTTTGCTGACATCAACAAATTTTTGCATTAAATAATTAGCATAAAAATTTTTTTAAATTTCATAGTCTAATAAAAGGTTTAAAAGCTTAACCCAATCATAAGATAAAAAACCCTTTATGAAGTTGTCAAAAAAACAAATTGTAGTTCAATACGACGCATTTATATACAAACAACCCTTTTAGAAAAAAAAATCTTTAGACACTTAACTATGTAGCAATAATGCATAATGCTAATAATTCTCTGTCGCTGAAACAGACTAGACGATATGTGTATAATGAATGTCATCATTCGCTTTAATTTAGGCACCACAACCCTACCTTGACTTGACCACTTTCCAAAAATAACTGATATGCTGATACAAATTGTTAACCCTTATGCCCCTTATTGCTTCAGCCATTTCCATAGTAATAAATTTTATGAATGAATATGCTTATAAAGATGCATAAATTTCAAGATCAGTTATTCCAAAAATTTCGCTTGAAGATGAAACAGAGCTTGATACTTTAATTCAATTTAATTTTAATAATTATATTGACATTTTTGGCTTTTGTTTTTGAAACATGAGAACTCTTATGTAGCAAAGGAATCATATTTTTAAAAATAATTATAATTTAGGCTCTGCATTTGTATTGAGCACTGTTTTTTTTTTTAAAATAAAAACAAAAATACTAAAGTACTTCGGATTATTTACCTAATGTGTTCTTTCCTATTTTTCTATATATTTGCACGCACACATACACATAAACACACACACACACATATATATATATATATATATATATGAAAATTTAATGCATAAAAATCTTTTATTTTTTACTTTTTAATTACTTTTATGTACTTTGAGAGTTACTGCAAATCACAATTCTTCAGTTTTCCCTAAAAGGAGACATTGGAAAGGGACACATTCCTTGTCCTGCCATTTGGAAATAGTCTTGTTTGTTTTACATATTACTTGTATTATAATACATTACAACTGTTAATAATTATTATTTTACAATGAGAAGTTGGGTTGCATCTGAAATTTGTTGGAGGTTGTGACTATTATTATTTGTTTACTAGCTTTGCACAATCTTATTACTTTTTACAACACTTTGTACTGACTCTTTGGCTGCTTGTGCAAACAATATGAAATTAAAAATAAAATAGTAGCTTCTGACAAGACTTGAATTAGCATCTCACATCTCCAAGAACTTTTCTTTTATAAACATTGCCTTAACCACTTCAAACAAGCAAGCCTCAATAATAAAGCAGAATATGTATAGTCATTCTGCTATTCACTTCTCTATATCAACTTTATTTTTACCATCTAACAATAGTAGATCTCTTATTTTTTTTTTTTTTTGACTTGAATATTTTGAGAGAAACAATAATCACTTTAGAAAATTAAGTTACAAATGGTATAAAAAAAAAAAAAAATCGGCACCAAAATTCAGAAGTTGCTAAAATATTAAACTGAGTATTTTTTAAAAAGTTTCTTTTCTTTCTTTTGATGAGTTAATGATAATATACATCATTTTGTGACTTGAGCAAAACAGTATGGGTAAAAGTTTTTATTGATTGATTGATTTAAAGCTATAAAATGAATTTAGGCAAAGGATATTAACAAATTTGGCTCAAGTGAATTTCTCTGCATTTGTTGAACGTCTATATCAAATGAGCTTAAATGTCTAAATCTTGGGTGCACAAAATGGAAAACATTCAATGTCTTTTAATCAAATAACTTCATAAACTTTCTTTATTTAGCAGCAATCATAAAAACATTTGACTTTCCATTAGTTTCAAATTAAGCCAAATAACAATGCATTGCATTCCTTTTCCTTTTATTTCATTATCACAAATTGAACTTGGATCAGGATTTTTTTAATATTTACATACTGAAAAGAAAAAAATTAAATTTTCCTTAGTCATAAATTTCAATCTGAAATCAGAATGATTACTATTTAATTTTTGGAAGCAGCCATCATAAAAAGTAAGACTTACTTTCCTCTTGGAAACACTTAGAATTTGTTCCCTTACTAAAATTATTTGAATAATTTTTCTTATTAGATGTTTTGCATTAGTGACACACATTTTAAAAATAATACTTTTTGTGGCATAGTTTTTCTTCGTCATGCCACAATTCAAAATGTATATAAAAAGAAAGAAATAATTCAATGAATAATTTAGTTGATAATTAAAGAACTAATGCCATGACACTTTAATTACATTAAAGTGTCAATATCTATAATATACAGACTTTGAAACAAATATAGGAATATTTATGTTAGTGTTAATTTTTGCATGTGTGTGTGTTTTTTTGTTTTTTTCAGGGCCAGATTGAATGTGACAGTGAGACTGTATTTGAACTCGCTGCTCATGTTTTGCAAATAACATATGGAAATTTTACAACGTGAGTTTTTTTTTTTTTTTTTTTTTATAGTTTAAAAAAAAAATCATACTGATCTTGTGTGCCTGCATGTGTATATATATATATATATATATATATATATATATATTTTAAGGTACACTATATTTTCTTTTCTCCATATTTCATTTTCTGATGAAGCTTAAGTGCAACATGTTAAATTTATTTCCTATTTGTTCCTTATCCTATTGTGTGTGTGTGTGTGTGTGTGTATATATATATACACACACACACATTATATATATAATGTGGAAGATTACATTATGTTTACATTCACTCTATCCCAAATTCCCAAATATTGAGCATTTGTCCCCCATAAATATAGCCTACCTTAAAACTGTCATTCATATATATATATATATATATATATATATATATATATATTTGCCTAAAGCAATAACATTGATATGTATTAAAATGCTAAGATTTCATCGCTTTGAAGTTGAATCCTAATTTGATGCATGCCAGGGTTACATTTGAAATTGTTGCAGCAAATTGGCTTTTGCATTATTTATTTATTGCTATGACTTCAATTGACTTCTATAAAGTTTCAAATTTATGTTAGTTTTGAAAAAGCTTATGATTAGATATGGTGTTTTTTTTTGTTCTGTCTTGTATGCGCTAACAATTACATGAAATAAAAATGAATGGTAAATTACTGAAATAAATCTTACCTGTGTTTTGATTCATCAATCATTTCAAAATATTTCTTTTACATTATATATTGTCTATTAATTTCTAATCAATCCATCTTTGATACTGTTATCTTCAGTGAGATTATAGGCCAAAATATCTGCTTATAAATTTCTAAAAGTTTTAAATAAACAAGTAATCTATACTACTTTATTCTGATAAACATCTATAGTTTTAAGAATATAATTTAAGATTTAATATTCCTATTTTATAATTCATGATATATGAAGTAAATGTTACACTAATGTTGTGTCTTCTTGTTGGAGTGAACCTCATATCAAGTTAATGGCAGAAAAGATAGGGAAAAGCAATATCTATAAGAGGTTTTTCAATTATTCTTTCAAAGCCAAAGGGAATCACAGCAAAAAGTATAGTTCAGACAAAGGAAAGAATGTATGTTACCCTGGTTTATTAATTAGACAGAAAATTGAACTAAATAAAGGACCATATATTAAAAATGTTACAAAATCTTTCTAATATTAAAACTCATAAAATATCTACCATTTCCTTTTGATGCTATTTTACTTGTATTTCACATCAAGCTATAAGGGGGTGATGCAAAGTTCTTGGATCAATAATTTTCTTAAAATCTGATCAAATGACCAAACATCAGATATTTTTTGTATAGGTTCTTGGACAGAAAAAAAAAATTTCTGCACACTCTCATAGAATCTGTTTTCTTGTTTCTACTTTCACATTTCCAATGATTCGTAGACAATGAATGATTGATTCAAAGACTAAATAGTTTGACTTTATATAGCATTATTTATTTCTGTATAGGATAATAAGATATTCTATTTTATTTGTTGTTTTCCTTTTCTAACCAATTTTAATGTTATAAAAACAAATATTGATTCATAATCTCCTTGTCTTTGAGTAAATTAATATAGGGCACTTGTGGGTGAATCTCTTTTTTGCAAACATTTACTTATTAAAAATGAAACTTGTTTTCAAAAAATCCTTTCCATAAATCTTTTTATAAATTATTGCTTAATTTTTATGTCAAAAGTAATATTTTATTTTTATATAACACTCTATATTTGTATTAGGCAGGCTGATGAAAAATATTTATATTTTGACTTGTTTTTTCAGTGCTGATGCTGCTCGGGATGATTTGAAGAAATTATGTGTGGTTCCCACCAGAACATTACAGGAACACCCCTCCCTGGGCTACTGGTAAGAACAATTACTGGCTGCTGCTTGTCTATCCTCATGACTTCATCTGATCAACAAACAAAAACATTCCACTGAAAATGACCTCACATTTGCAATGTTCATTCCACACACCCAAAAAATTAAAAACACAAGCTAAATAACTTTCAATTATAATTGATAAAAAAACGATTTTGAAGGTTGACTTCAAAATTGTTTTTTTATCAATTTCCAAAAAGATTCCATAATTCAATGTACATATTTGAAAAATTCTTGAAATTCCATCAGAAACTTATTTACTTAAAATAAATGCTAAGCATTACTGACTTTTTTGTGATACCTTACTGTTTTAAATAAACTGTTTCAAAATCATTGCAGATGTTAGTACTCTTTACAATTTTGTGTTACTGCTCATAAAAGGAGTTTGTGTTTGGGATAAGAGATGATGAAAAAAATTTTCTTGTATCTCCTAGTGATTAAATATTTTGGGTAATGATAAGTTACATTTTGAATTTTTGCTATTATACTTCTCCCACCAAGCATTTGGGAGGTAGTAAAGATCTTTCTGGATGACAATACTAGTTGGGTGGTTATTCCTCCTTTTGACAGGAATCTCACTTGTATATGTTCAAAAGATAATGAGGCTGAAAGTGTTTTGTGTTTGAAGAAAATCATCAAAGCAACACTTGTTATGGGAGTTTTGATTTACTTGCAAAAATAGCAATCTATCCACTGCACTTTCAAAAATGCTTCTTGTAAAGTGACTGTTTTCTCATGGCCAGTAATCTTGCTTCAATCACCAGTTTCCTGGCCTACCTCAATTGAAACATAATATTTTTGCTTGTTTAAATTTCATGTCTTTCTCTCAAATTGTTGACTTTTTATGATTAAAAGTTGATGTATCTAAAGTTTCTGATTGTTACTCAATTTCAGTTTCAAATTCAAGTATTGCTTTACTCATTATAGTGATGTGTATTATTTCAATTCATGACAACTAGTCACATTGAATGAAATATTTTTAGAGCAACATGGAACAAATAATTAAGATATTTGAGTGAACTACTTTCCTATGTTAATATTCTTCGAGCAATTGTTGACCCAAATAATTCAGCAGATATAGAAACTGCAAACACTGTTTGTTACAAGAGTCCATATTTGACACATAAAGTACTTAACTGCTAAATTTACTCATTGTTGTGGGGGAATAATTTGAAAACCATTAACTCTTTCTTTAAACACTTGGCAAAGCAATTTTATCCACTTGTTACTGGTCCTACTTTCTAGCAATTGGTTGTTAATGGTGAGGAACCTGCCTTAGAAAAATATTCACTTCCAGTCTTAAATGTGAAGCTTATTCTCTCTAAAGGAAACTTGTTTACTCATTTGCAGCTATTGTTCTTGTACATGTACTTTTTATTTTAAGCAGTGTAAGTAAATTGAAATTTTTCTGCTTGTTTGCTTTTCATGGAATGCTTTCTTATTTTTAAAATTAGCTCTGCTTTCTCCTCCACTACCCCATCTCCATCTAGTAAGATACAATAATTGCTTATTTGATCCATAATATCTTTTACTTTTTCATATAAATTGTAAATCAACAGCATCCGATTATCCCAGAGAAAATAAAAAGAAATAAATAACTTTAAATTTTAATCTGTTTTTTCTTTTACTTAAAATACATTGAGAATATTCTGTTTGATGCACATAAAAAAGAGAAAATAATATAGATTATAAATGTTTACAGGTGCATTTTTTTTAATACTTATATCCAATTGTTGATTTAGATTTAAGCTTTTAATCTTCATTTCAGTTTTACTAAATAAATTTGACTGTACTCATTAGATTTTAAGTGATAAGAATTCCAAAAATCATTTCTAAGAGGGGATGGTGACAAACATTGTCACCATCCCTCTTAGAAATGATTTTTGGAATTCTTTTAAGTTCCTGTTTTCAGAATTGGCTATGAATTTGTAACTTGATAAAGTTTTCTTTATTTATAAATATTCTCCATTCCAGAAGACTCTTTTCAATTTACATCAAAATGTTCAATTCAAAAACATGATCATTCAAAACAATCTTTTGAAATAACATATTTCATTGAAAAATTTTAAATCCTGTTTTTTCTTCTTTCCATATTTTATTTATTGATGAAATAAAATTAGATTCTTAAAGATTTTCTTTAGTTGCATAATCTCTTGATTTTGTTCTTTGTATAAAACTGTTCAAACATATATTTCTTTCAATTCAAATATGCAATTCTGACCATTTCTTTATATCTGAGATTCAGATGAGTTTTTATGCTAAATTATTATTAAAGATATTTAATAGTAAGAGAATTGTTTTTTCTCTTCCATCTATTTAATTAGATGAATAGAAACCATACCAACAGCCAATGTTTATCCAAAGTGATAAGAGATTTTTGAGAGTATAACTTGCAATTTGCATTAAATAACTCCAGTAACCACTTTTAGAATCAATATTCCAACAAGGTTGTAAGATACATTTCACCCTTGATAAAGTAATCAGTTAATGGTCATCCTATAAATTGTTAAATTTGATAGCTATTTCAACATAAAATAGTGGTTAAAGAGAGTTAATTATCTATTGGTTGCTTCATGATGATAGCTTTGTGTTAAAGTTGACAGTCTCAAAATTATAAAATGTTGAAAAATTATTTTGAAAACAATGGTCATAATAGTGAGTGTATATTTGCTTATACAAGAAAAGACCAAAACTATGAAATCTGTGGCAGCAAATTATTATCAATTTTTATGAATTATTAAACATCCTTTTACATTCAAATCACTAGATTAATGTTGTAATTCTCTTTTCAGAATATTTCATAGAATTATATTTCTGTCTTTGAATCATTTCCAAAACAGTTTCCTTTAAATTTATTTGACAACTGCATTTCTCTTTTAAATTAAAAGGTTTTCATAATATATATTAATATCAGGGAACAAAATAAATTTGTCAATATAATACTTAAGTTTTAAAATTCTTTTAAAACTCAGATTATTATTTATTCTCATAAACTGAGTATATTAGACTAAATATTTTATTTTCTTATAGATAAAATCCTCAATGTCTCACTTTTCACTTTTGCTTTGTATTTGCTTTCTATTATTGTATATTTATTTAATGATTCTATGATTTCTGAATCCGCCCAACAATCATTCATAACACATTTTAAAAGGATTTGAGGTTTCTTGTGCATTGAGATTTGCTTTTTATTGCTATTTTGGAATTTCTTGACATGATTAAAATAAATCCATTATAAACTGTTTGGAGTACAAATTTATACTGATAATTTCAATTTTGAAAAAGAAAATTAAATGGAGTTATTTTTATTTTGGAGGAGAGGAAAAGTAGTGGAGGGGGTATCTTTGTCCTGTAATTATTTTTCTCTTCTGCCAAACTCATTATTTTTATATAAATACCTAAACAAAGATAAATCATTCCAAAAGTGAAAAGAATATTCATTGACAAATGAAAATATAACTCTAGCAATAACAAATTTCTCTCAACAAAATTAAATGTATCTTATAATTTTATAGAAATTGTTGTAATTGAAAACTGACTTTGAGAAAATATTTTATAACTTTTTATCCTTTTTTTTCTTTCCAGTGAGGAAAGGGTGTTATTCCATTACCAAAAACTTGAAGGATCAACTAGAGGCTTAGCCATTGTCAAGTATGTCTTATTTGGACAAAATGAAATATTTTTTTTTATTTAATCATTTCACCCCAAGCAAAGCTATAGTGCCACTAAGACACCAAAGGCTACTGAGAGTAAAAGAAAATGAGAAGAACTTAGTGAGGATAAAAAAACAATAAAAGAACAATTCAAGAAGACAGAAGATGGTGATTGACATTGCATTTAAATTTTTAAAGATCTTAGCTGGCAGGGAGCAGAAAATCAGAAGAGAGTTTCATGGATGAGAAGTGCAAAGAAACTATTAGAATAGAATTTACTGTTACATTCACAGCTAGTTCAACAGTAAAATGAGGAGACCTAGTTGCCAATCTAGTAGTACACTTAAATTCATGCTGTTGAAATACCAAGGAGGAGAGTTCATTAGTACACTTGCCTTGAAAATATTTATAGAAAAGTTGGAGGGAACTCACATTATGGAGGTAGGAAAAGGACTGAAGTCAAGATGCCAGGTCAGGACTGATAAAATTACAGATCCTTTTTTGGATTTTGTTGAAAATCTCTAGATGTATAGCATGAACACCAAAACAGATATGATAGCAATATTCAGTGCATGGACAAATGGTAGATGTATAAATGTGCAAGATGAATTCTGGCAGGAAAAATTGTTTAACATGACACAGTGAGCAAACTTTTCTCACATCAGACCTAGCAATTGATTCAATATAATCATTGCACTTCATGTCAATGAGAAAAATGAAACCAAGAAGCTGCAATGAGTTGCTCTCCTGAAGGTTAGCATCAGCCATGCAAAAGGCAAAAATTGTTCTCTATGATCAATAAAAGGTAGTGGCTTCATTTTAGAGGTGTTAAAATTTACAAGCCAATTCATGCCCCTGTTAACAACTGATTAAAGGTAATTTTCAAGAGCAGCTCCCTGTTTTACTGTGTCAGACCTATTGGACTTACTATAAAAAATAGTTGTGCCATCAGCATAAATACCTATTTGGGAACTGATGACATCAGGAAGGTCATTGATGATGATAAGAAACAACATATGTCCAAAGATAGAGCCCTGGGGGAGCCCTACATTGATGTGAAATGATCTAGAAATGTGGCTGTTCAATATGACTATCATTACACAATTTATTAAAAATGATTGGATTATATCAAATATCTGACCAAAAGCCCCATAGCCTTTGAGTTTAAGAAGGCCCATCATGCCAAACCCTGTCAAATACCTTCAAGATATCTAAAGCCGCAAATCTAACTTTTTTCATCTAAAGCTTGATAGACAAATTCAGTGTTTTAGAAAAAGTTTTGTTATGTATTTTGGTTTATAATTGGTACAATTTATTTTTTTGAAATATTCTTAAATTAAAAGTAATCTTTAAAGATCTTAAATGTCCTTGTTGCTTAACAATAAATGATGTCTTCATTTTGTTTTGTTTCAGTTATATGACAATATGTGAAAGTCTTCCAACATATGGAATCCACTATTATGAAGTGAAAGTAAGTTTGCTTTCATTTTCTGCTCAATCGAGATGTTACTGTTTCTATAATGTTTTTTGATTACAAAAAATGTTAGTGCCTTATAATCTGATGTTTCACTAACTCTATCGTATGAAATGTTTTCTTTAATACTCATTTACAGTCAGAATATTTTTAAATTTTTACATTATGATGTAAATAAGCCATAATTTTGATTGAAAAACGTTTCTTCAGCTGATTAATGTAAAAAGAGAATTTTGCCTGTCAAATTAAATGCAAGATGCACATTTTAGTTACTGCTACACATTAGGTACTTTCATTAAAGTAGTAATGATTAGAATGAAAATGCATTTTTTTATATGAAACAAATTTATTGCTATGTAATATAAAAATACCTTGAATCTTTACCCTCTTAGATTGGCCAAAAACTTTGTTCTATTTTTGTCAATAGATAACATTAGGAGTGTAGCTAACATTTAATATGTATATCAATTTTAATAGTTTTTAAAAAATATCAAAATACAATCAAAATTAGCATTTCTTTTATTATGTCATTAAAGAGAGAATAAGAAATGTCATATTATTTTGCATATTATGCACTTTTTATTTTAAAGGTAAAAATGTGGCAAGAATACAAAAAGGATTTCTCTCTGATTGCTGTTCTGTAGTTGGATAAACAAGTTAAGGTTGATAGTAATTGAATTGATATACGAGAATAATTAATTTTGAACAACAAACTGAACATATCCCAAAATCAAGTATTGAATATCAGTTTGTATCAGCTTAGACATGTTACTCACTTTGATGTATGGCTTCCACTGCAAATCACAACTCAAACATAAAGTTGTTTTTTAAACATATGATGAGTGCATATTTTATAATGTGGAATAAAAAATATCATGGAACAAATAAAATGAACCACTATTAACTCTATCAAAAGCTGGCCTTCATCTAAATTTAATACTGTGTATATAGTTGGATTGGAAAACATGCTAAGAGCTCCTGGAGAAACAAACAGTTGATTTTAACAGATATAGCTCTCACTTAGACTGATTAATGGTTACATTTGAAGAAAAACATTTAGTTATGAGAAAGAGCATAATATTCCATTAAGGTAATATATATATATATATATATATATATATATATTTCTTTGAAAACTTTCAATTCTTTAGAAAACTACAAAAGGCACTTTGCTAAGAAGGATAAAGATTTCTGGGAGGATGTAATTAGGAAATTGGCTGAAATATGGTAGAGAAATTAGTGGAACAATATAGTAAATATATTGTTTAATAAAGTTAATGTTGGAATAAACAAATCTCTTTTTTTATTTTAATCAATAAACTAAAACTTCCTGGACCATCTGATATTTATAGACAGAATTTTAAAAGTATTTAAACTGAAAAACTCTAGTACTCTTCAGTTAAAGATAAACTGAGAATCCGAAATAAAATATTTTTATTCTTAAAATCAGACAAAAATTCTGGACATAGAATATCTGTACAAATTCATTAAGTAGTTTAGCTTGTATAACAGGTTAATCATTGTCTTTATATAAATAATATTTCCTGGTGTGAGAGTGTGGATATGAATTTCAGTTATTATTTAAATGTATATCCTAATAGTGATTGAGTTTCTGAATGTATTCAGTTACTATTACCACATGGAAATTGGCTTATGCGTCAGTTCTTTTCTCAACCTTTGGAGATTTGGTATGGTTGCTTCTGCTAAGTCTTTCTTTTTAAATCTTATGTACATATGAAGATAAGACTTGGAATTAACAATAATGTAGGTATTCTCTTTGAAAAAAGAATAGCAATTACTGTTTATTTGTCATCATTGAGATGAAGAATTATTTTAGGCTTTATTATTCAAATGAGCATATCCATCTTGGTCGTTATACTCAAAACATATTAACCCTGCTTAAATTGTTTATCTTCCTACTCAGTAACCTTCTTAGAATTTCAGATTGAACCCTAAATTCAGTCCATGGGGTTAGATTGTTCTTATCCAGCTTTCCATGTGTAGTGAACTACCGCAGAAAGCAGAGAGGCCCAGGGTTGCATGTATTTTTTGAAAGGTTAGAACAAAATCAAGAATAAAATAACTTACCTCCAATGCAAGCAAAGATTCAAACATGCCTTGCAGTGTAAACTGTCCAAAGGAGAAAGAAATGGTGGCTTTGCAGGTCACATATGGTCTCTCATGCGATTATCTTTGCACATATGCAAATTTTGGCTGTCATTGATACATAAAAACAGGGAGAATGAGGCGACAAGGCATTGAGGAAAAAAGATGGTTGACTGCTGTGTTGAACTGGCTACAAGTGTTGCAGACAAGAGAGAAGAAACTGATTGAAGGTATTGATTGCGATAATTTTTTTCCTACATCATGCTTAGAGGATATTTTGTATCAGTTCATACTCACGACTTTTATTCACTTTTGTGTTACTTGTTTGTTTCTTCCACTTAAATAAAGTATGTAACTATTTAGCACTACCAGAACTCACAAATGCCAGGAAATACTATGTTTTAAGCAATGCTTTATCTACTAGGCCATATTCACTTGGATAATGTTGAAATTTGTGTTATAATAATAATAATAATAATAAAAAACTGTAAACTTATTGTAGCAATTAACGTCTGCAATCGAACTTTTTAATTCAGGGAGACAGGCATTTATTGCTTCACCTTTCCCTGGGATTAAAAATAAAATAATTGTATAATTGTTGACAAAGTATCCTTTAAAATACCTAAAAAGAGTTGGTAAACAATTTAAAGGATATGGAAATTATTATTCAATTTATGGATAACAACATAAGTGGTATAATTTTAGTGTAAGTTCCTATTTGTTGACCTAGCTGCCAATGATGTTGGTGGAAAAATTTGTTTATCTTTTTTTAACTATAAATCTTAAGGTTAACATTTAAATATCTTAAGGAAAAATTTTCTGAATAAAATATGAAGGGAAAATATTTTATTGCAATAGAATAACTCATAAAAGAATAAAAGCTTATATCAATTATAAAATATATTAAAAAAATATAAAATTAGCTCTTGTGACTCATTAAAATTGTGGTGAAAAATGGGAATCAAAACAAATAATCCAGTTCAAATCTTAAATTCAAGAAAATAAATGTTTGCATATCTGGTTATCTCCATGTTCACAAATATCTTGTTAAAGTTCAGTTTTAATGCAAATTAATGTCACTAAAGGCAGTGTAACAGTTAAGGTATGGTCACTGTGCCAGACCACACCAAACATGATTGGAAAACCAAAATTTGTAAATATAGAACATAATTTTACTAAATTCTTTTTCAAACTCAGTTAATTAAGACAGTTATGGGAAACTGGTATATGTCACTAAATTAAATATTTTCTTCTAGATAAAATCCTCATATCTCACTTTTCACTTTTGGGATTTATTTAATTTGATTAAAAATTATACTTATTTAATGATTCTATGATCTTGAGGTCAAATATTTCCTCCATTCATAAGATCATTTAAACTGGAAATTGAATCATTTCTTGTGCAAAAAAATGTTTTTAATGCTATTTTCAAGAATTTCCCCAACTATTGTAAAATAAATCCATAACATAACTGTTTGAAATACAAATTTAAATGATAATTTCATGAAAGAAATCAAGATGCCAGGTCAGGACTGATAATATTGCAGATTCTTTTTCTTTGTCAAGAATCTCTAAATACATAACAGTAGTACCAGACTAGATGTGTTTTTTTTTATTCAATGCATGGATGAATGGTATTAATAATTATGAATTCAATTAATAAATAATATTTACATACATGTATAAAGGTGAATTATTGAAAATTATATACCTATATAATGCTAACACTCTAATCTTGTTTGTGTGTGTGTTCTCGAAATACAGCTTAAATGATACATAATACCCCAACCAATTTAAGAACATATTGTACCTTGAACCCCTGCCAAGTGCAGTGTCAAATTTAATTAAGATTAAACAAGGGGTTCCTTGAACTAGGGCCTTTTTTCTGTTTTGACAGCATTTTTAATAGGAAATACAGTATTTGCTTTCGATACATGTTCTTATATATACAGTATTTGCTTTCAATACATGTTCATTTATATAAAGAAACACTTGCATATTATATTCCAACAATTAGGTACATAAAAAATAATAAAAATTCATAATACATTATAACAATATTAAATAAATTTAAATATGCATAACACAACATATATTTATACAATTCACTACACTACATTAGAACTTTCTTTTGTAAACAGCTACTTGAAAGGTGGAGAGGCTGTATGAGTCACATGACTTGATGGTAAATAAATAGATGCACGATAGTTTGCTGTTGTTACATATTTTGAAATAAATGTGAAAACGAAATAAGTATGTATAATAAAAAACGTTTTTGAAAAAAAACTTCACCCATTTTAAGCTATTACTTCAAATTTTCATGCAATGGGTTAACTATGAAACCCAGTTGAACAATAAACATTTTAATCATCTTTAAATACAAATTAAAATGTGTAATTAATAATAAAATTGATAATACTCTTACGTCATTAGTTTGTATTATGACCTGCTTTTAAAAAAGAAAACACAACGGGTTTATAGGTCATCTTAGTTATCAACTCAAAGGCCATGTAAACTTGTTGTTGGTGAAGTTGTATAAAAATCCGCTAATAAAAATATGTAACTTAATAAAGTGCTATGTCACAGCTGACTGCGTATTTTGTGATTTTAACAAAGAACAAGCAAGGTTAGATGAACTTGAAAATCAAATAAAAAAAACAAAACGAACAGAAAGAGGAGAAAGATTTCTTATCTTTTAATCTATATGATTCTCTTTCTGCTAAACACTGTCTGAGGCATGGCATGTTTTGCAATTAGAACAATTTAGCTTCATGACTAAATAAAGCGTTTAGTTGGAAATTCCCAATATCACCTGAAGAAGGCTGGAGTGTACAACAGTTGAAACGTTGTGAATATGACAATAAAGTTGAGCACAATTTGAACCATGTAAATATTTGATTTTTTTGAATCTTCAGATCAATGTGTTTTTCATTGCAAAAAGGCACTAAAATTTGCTCTGCTAACTTATAGTCCACCTACTGATTCAAGGAAAAACAATATTTTTAAGACAAATTTCGAAGGTTCTAAAAAGGATTTAAAAATTCAATTTAATAATCAAAAAATACTTTCTTTCTAGTTAATAATAACAAAGATTTTGATGATAAAAAATACATTTTTTTATCAAAGTTTGGGGCATTTTTCATCATGGTATGCCTTTTTTTATTAAATTAGTGGCGGTTCTAAAAATAAAGAATTAACCTGCAAGTTGTGTAGAAAGCAACAATAAGAGAATTGAGTCAAAATGTCAACTATTAAGTTTATAAAGTTTTCTCTTTTTCTTACTAAGCATAAATTAATATTTTTGTTTGGATCAGTGAAGCTTCTCAGATACAGACTATATGACAAGAAACATCATGTAAGTTAGCAAATACTTGAGTCAGCTACTTTGAAAAATGTTACTGAAATAGCAACAATTTGTGTTGGAACTTAAGAAAGGTGAGCAGCTATGTTATAATTGAGGTTTCTGCTTAGGACATAATTTTATCAATGTCCATTCATTACAAATGAAGCATCTTATTTACCTTTTAATTTTTTTTATAGGCATATTTAAAATTTATAAATAAAAATTCTAATTCAATAATAAGTTCATCAGTGTGGCTTGACCATGGAGAGTCATAGTGGTAGGATCAAAGGAAATATCAACATCACATATCAATTTTAAACTTGATCAAATGAAAGTAAGGCACATAATCTGTTTAAATTATTTAATCATATATCAGGATTATGTAAGGATTCACAATAAAAAGCAGATATAAAAGTCACGATGATAGGTAATAGCTGGAATCAGAGTAGACATTTTCTTCAGGTCCTGCATCTTTCTGGTCAGATACAATGGAGTCCTTGTTTGAGTGAACAAAAAAAAATCATTTTTTATATTATTTGCAGTGGAACTAATGTCGTCATCTTCGTTGTTATTATCACAACATTTTACCTTGCATTTTGCTTTCCAGTCTTCCTTGTTCTGTGGGAATTTTGAACAACCCTTTATTGGGGCTGGATTGTTCTCATTCCACTGTCCATGTTTAGGGATATCTCATCTAGTTTGTATTTTGGTACTGCTCACTCAGGATTGAAGTCACAATTATCAGGTTGCCAAATTCACAAAAGCAACACCATAATTTACTAAGCTTTTGTCTCTGGACACAGACAATAAAACAAAAAACAATCTACTACCTGTAGATTAAATAAAAAGTACAAAATTCCTGCAGGTTACCTGAAATGAGAAATATCAAAAGAAATTTGAGTTGTCTATCAAACAAAACCGTGTATATAGCAGAGTAGGAGAAAATTAGACATTACGAGGAGTTGAAATATTAACCATGGAGCAAGATACCATTATGGTGGTGCATGGTGTGAGACAGCCACATTCTAGAAGTATGGTTTTCAAAGAGACAAAAAGATTAGGAAAAGGAGCATATTGGGAACAAAAAAAGAAGTTCAACTGGCAGTTATAGAAATTCTTTTAATAAAACTGGCAATTCTCTAAAAATGTTCTCATGTGAACCACTTATGCATTTCAAAAAAGGATTGTCCACACAAGACACAGAACCAAGATGAAAGTTCTTTTGAAACTTCAGAAGGGAAAGTAAATGATAAAGTTGAAGCATAAAATTGACTGATTTCTCCTGTAAAGATAAACAGGTTTTTATAAGAAAGCAGTGAATGTTGCTATTCTATTTAGTGCTTACAGTAAAACAATTGCTAATTGTGAATGGAGGAAAATATTTGACTTTGTTATTGGCAAATGAAAGAAAAAGGTTAAATTTCTACCAAGAACAAGAACATTCAAATTTGGTGCTAGAAACAAAAATTCAGTCTTATGAATGAATAGAGATTCCTTGGTAGTCTATAAACAACTACAAGAACAGAATAGTAGACAGTGATATTCCTTACTGCTCAGCAAACCAGACATGAAGAGAATGGAGTTGGAATAAAAAAGTCTATTAATATATCCTCTAGACCAGTGCTTCTCAAACTATCTGACATGGCGGACCAGCATTTTTTTTTTTTAGAATGCATCAAATACCTGTAATATTTCATGGTAATATAAATTTATACCGAAACAATATATATAATGAATATAATAAAAGTTGACTATTTTTTATCTTCCATTTATTTTGCAAAAAATAATTCAATTTCAAAACATATAAAAGTAATAAAAAAAAAATCAGTTTATTAACACAAAAAACAAAAATTATATAACCTTAATGATTCCTTAGCATGGGATAGACACTGGCCTTGTATCACTGGCTGATGGTTTGTGTACTGGCACTGAGCTTAGTGGCGGTTCTAAAAATAAAGAATTGAGTAGCATTGCTCTAGATATTTATTACATGTCACTGAAAGAATATAAGGTAAAGTTTAAGAGCGTACATGACCAAACAAAAAAATTATTCCAATTCTCTAACTCTTTTACTTTTGATGACTTCAGGTTTCCCATGACTGCTCATCAGTACAAAGACAATATTTGCTTCATTATCATTCTTCTTTTGCATGCACAAGGCCTCATTTTCTCCACTTCCATTATAATCTCTGTGCAGTTGGCATTCATTATAATAACAGCAACTGAAACATTGTGTTAATAACAAAGATGAGGACATAAGTCTGAATATGTGCAGGCCCGCTGAGATAAGGGTCCTTGGTTGATTAAAGGAGAATAAGATGAGAAATGATGACTTCAGACAAGAACTGGGCATGAATAGGATCCTGACCATCACCATGGAAGCTCAGTTGAGGTGATATGAACACAACTGGTGTATGGCTGACTTGAAAATCCTGAAAACTATAATACAACAGAAAACAGTCCATCAAGAAGCTGAACCATTTGTCGTCCAGGGAAAAATGATCCAGAACATCACAGAGGCAGAACAAACCAGAGTCCACCATGTCAGACATTAAAGGGGCAAAGCTGTTTCAAGATGGAAGAGGCTTTTGGACTGACCGTCACAAAACCTAGAATTGGGCAAAAGAAGATGAGAAGTCTAAATGCAAATAATGTAAATGTTGATAATGGTTCATCCGTTTATATTTTAAGTAAAATGAGAATTTAGAACAAAAACAGGTTTTGGTCAAAATGTTTTGCATCACTTTCTACTAGAAAAAGAAGATTGTTGATTCTGTTCATCAAAATCCCGTAAAATGGAATTGTTATAGAAATATGTTATTTCATTCCTTTATCTTTTACATTTAGTGCTCTTTCTTGGTAGTAATTGCAAAAATTGTCATGTCTTCTTTTTTTTAGCATATTTCTGCAATTGCTTTAACCAGGATTGAATTTGCAACTTCCAGTGAACCAAATAAGACCTTAAGAATGCTTTTGTCCTTGAAATCATGTCTTTTGGATAAAAAAACTTGTTTAATTCCTGGAAGCCTAAATGCCATCACACTCAGAAGTCACCTATATTTCCATCCTTAGTAAAATATTTAATTAAATTTTCTGCCATTTAATGGTTAGTTTTTTGAAATATTTGGAATTTAAAAAATGGACTGACTGAAGTTATTATGCAGATTAAACTAATATTTTCTTAAGACCTCTGAAATCTAATAAAACCTATTTTTTTTTTTTTGTCCATAATATATGTTGAAACATGGGTAAAGAGAAGGATCTAACAATTGCTGAAAACAGAAAATAACAAAGTTATTGAGTGAGGGAATGTTCATATTGAAGATATCAAAGGAGCTTTGCAGAGATCATCAAATGATAAAGAAAGCTGTTGAAAATATAAGTAAATTGAGAACACAAAAGCAAAAGGAAAAGGCTTTAAGAATTTGCTTCCTTGAGATGAATGTAAACTAAAGTGAGTTATAGTGAAACAACCACATTTGACCAGTGGTCAGATTTTTGAAAAGGCTGGAAATTGATGGAGTCAAGAAGGACAAAAGGTGTAGAATACTTTGAGAATTGGGATCTGTAAAAAAAATCTAGGCAAACTCCTCTCACTAAAGCAAATTTTTTAAAGCATCAAAATTGGACCAAGAAATACATGAAAATTGACTTTTCTAAAGTAATTTTCATGAATGAATCTTCAGTGACATTTTACAGACATGATGGATTGGCCAAAGGATGGATTTTATCCAATTCAGATGTGCCTGTGGCTAAAAGAAAGCAACAAGTTTGTGGTAGTGTTATGATATGGGCTGAATTGTTGACCATAAACCATTATTGAGCATTCAAAGTTGATGAAGCAGTTAAACTGAACACTGCTGACTATTGCGATTTATGAACAAGATTTTGAATTCTTTCAATGCGGGAAAACTACAAATCCCAGTTTTGTGTTCAGTTTTTGTCAAAGTGAAGTGTGTATTTATGCATGACAAGCGAAGTACCAATACCAGAAATGACGATTGACTTTGCAATTAATTTTTGGAAGATCGTAGTTGATATGAGAGTTCTACAAACGAGAAATGCAAGAGAATAAGCTATTAGAACGTACGCTTACACAGTTTAAGCTATTAGAACGTACGCTTACACAATTTTAAGTAGTAAAATGATGAGACCGATCTGCCAATCCAGCTTAGATTCGTGAAGTCTAGGTACCAAAGAGGAAAAGCTCATCAGAATAATTACCATGAAAAATATAGAAAAGGCACATGGAAGCTACGTTTTTCGGTGGTGGGAAAGTGACTGAAGCTGAAACGACAGCTCAGGATCGATTCTTATTTGGATTCTGTCAAGAATATCTAGATATATAACAAAATTACCAGACCAGATGTGGCAGCAATATTCAATGTTCGGTTGAATGGTAGATATATAAATCTGCCAGATAGATTCACTTTTCGACAAAGTATTCGAGGCTTTAATCAACGCTGAAGTGGTTAAGCATCTTACCTCACGACCTACATTCTGACAAACAATATGGCTTCCGTTTTTCCGCTGATGTGCTAATGGCCATCACTGAATATGTATATGAAGCTCTTGATAATAACAGCAAATCTCGTGCTGTGGCTCTAGATATCACGAAGGCGATTGACAGGGTTTGGTACGTTGGTCTTCTACGTAAAAGCTTCAGGGCTACGGTATTACTGGACGTGTGTTTGATTTAATCCAATCGTTCCTGTCAAATCGTGGAATGAAAGTCGTTTTGACCGGACTCGCCTTCAGATCCATTCACATTACCGCAGGTGTCTCCCCAAGGCTCTATCCTAGGCCCCGACTGTTTCTGGTCTTTCTCACTGATCTTCCTGGTGTCATCAGTTCCCAATTAGGCATTTATGCTGATGACACTACCACTTACTCGTGTCTCAGTAGCATATCTATTAGAGTTGACAAAGGATCTCCAATCTGTGGTTAACTGAGGCAAAAGAAATGGCTCGTAAATTTGAATGCCTCCAAAACAAAACTGCTCTCGTTTAACCACCATAGAGCACCTTTCTTGTCCGCCATCAGCATTGCCTTCTTGGCCTCACGTTTACATCCGACTTGAAGTGGAACGACTACATCGAATCAATAGCTACAACTACAGCAAGGAAAGTTGGGTTACTCAGTCATGCC
Organism: Acanthosepion pharaonis; assembly: GCA_903632075.3. NCBI lineage: Eukaryota > Metazoa > Mollusca > Cephalopoda > Sepiida > Sepiidae > Acanthosepion > Acanthosepion pharaonis. Next base: position 95,185 of record CAHIKZ030003045.1, on the reverse strand, counting down.
AGAAGGTTTTCTCATCAGAATCTATCTTGCACATTTACAAATCTACCATTCGTCTGTGCATTGAATACTGTTGCCATATCTGGTCAGGTGCTCCTGCTACTCATCTCGAAGTTCTTGACAAAATCCTAAGAAAGATCTGCAATGTAATCGATCCTGACTTGGCATCTCTAGCTCATTCACTTTCTCTCGATGTGACGTGGTTTCCCTCTGCCTTTTCTACCTAAATATTTTAATGGCTACTGCTCTGACGAGCTTTTTTTCATACAAAGACTACGTATGTTTAATCAGCTACTAGACTGGCATCTAGGTCCAACCCTTTTGGATATTGAATTGGGTAAATATAACCGCGACTTCTGCTCCAACAGTTTCTTTTCTTGCAACTTCCCACCTCACGGAACTCCCTTCCGTTTCCTTTTTTTCCCTGATAACACAATCTTCAAAATTTAAATGCAACGTCAATTACCATCTTCTTTGACTCCGTTCAGCTTTTACCCTTCCTCCCCAATACCCACTTTTTTCTCTCAAAATCACGCTCTCAACCCCTTGCGTACCAGTAGCATTTCCTTTCACTGAAATGATTAAAAACGTGAGACCGAGAAAGTGCATTGAGTTACTCTATTGGAAGTTAACATTAGCCAAAATCTGATGGAAGGTAAAAATGTTTTCTTATACGATTAAAAAAATATATGCTGGTAAATCCTCTCATAAAGTATGCAAGTATCTAGAATTTATATTGCAGCCGAAGCATTTGTCGTCTTTTTTGCTAAGACTCTCTCTCTCTCTCTCTCTCTCTCTCTCTCTCTCTCTATATATATATATATATATATATATATATATATATATATAAAAAAGGCGACAAATGTTTCTGGCTGCATATATATATGCATATATATATATATATATATATATCTGTGTGTGTGTGTGTGTGTGTTCGCCATTTTGTCAATCCCATTAGAAATTCTTTTTTCTCTTCGATCACAACGAGAAAGAATTATTTCTATTTACCAATCATCTATTTTCTCGCTTTTGTCCAGATTGATTTTCTTTGAAATTTCATTGGTTCTTATTTTATCCGAATTTCATTGGTTCTTATTTTCTTCTAAATTTCATTGTTTCTTATTTGGTCTTCATAGAATTATGTCTTATACTGAGCTTACGATTTGTTTGTCGGAATGGGTTGACATTTTATTTGCCATATTTTTTTTTATGTGTGTGTGTGTGTGTGTGTGTGTGTGTGTGTGTGTGTGTGTGTGTTAATATGTGCGTGTGTGTGTTTTTGTATGTTCGTTTTATTCTTCTTTACTTTAAAACAGCAATCAATATTTGTTGAACTTCGTTTCGAAAATATGGAAGGGTGCAAAAATCAATCAGTTTGGTTTGTAATTGAAAAGAACAAAGAAGAAATTTTTTTAATTTTTTAGATGAAAGAGATTTTGGTCAAATATTTGAATGGAGTTGGAAGAGATGAGAAGAATTAAATGAAAATTAAAGCAACAACAACAACAAAAAAAAGAGCGAATGCGGACATAAAAACCAATAAAAGTCATGTAGAGGCGGAGACATTGTTAAATAAAATATTACCATATAAAATTTCCCCGACTATTTTTATCTGACACTTTCATGTTTCCTTAATCACTTCCGCCTTTTTTAACCTATACTTCATTATTTTTATCCCATCTTCACACACACATACATGCATACAAACAAAGCCCCTCTCTCTCTCTCTCTCTCTCTCTCTCTCTCAAGAGTACATAGAAACCCTCGTGTAAACGTGTCACTGTATATGCCGATGTGACGGGCATCTTATTCATAATTAAATGTTCTCTATCTGCAGTGTCCTCAATCCTTCCTTATCAACATTTTTTTTCTGTGAAAACCATTTCTTTCTTCCCTATGTCTTCATCTTCAGTTCCATTTTTTATCCTTTTATTTCCCGAACATATTTCACCTTTTTTCGATAAAAGAATATTCAAAAACATAATTTCACCTGGTTCCGATTTAAAAGAACAATTGCTTTTTTCAAAGCCTGAAATGACAATTATCTTGCAAATGGCAAATAATCCTGGTTCCGGATCATTTCTCTGTGAAGGGATTTTTTCTATCTGACATGACAATTATGTGTTTGAAAACCTAAAAATAAATGAATAATTTTGTACAGTCATTTCTCTGTGAGCGGGATGCTTCTCTATCTCAAGGAATCACACATGTGTTTGAAACCAAAAAAATAAATGAATAATAACCAAGAATAGAAAAATACGTCAATATTAAATCAGCACATATGGCCAAAAAAATCTTAAGGAATGAAAGAGAATACAATGAATAAAATATGGAACCAGGAACTGAAAAAAGAAAAAATGGACAGCAACAAAATTATAGTATAAGCTCTAGTAAAAATAACAATATTATAATAACAGAAAAATTACAATATAAGCACTGCTGAGACATTAGGTTTATAAATCCCCCCAAAATCATGCACAAATGTCCTCAAGGACACATGGTCCAGTGGATGAAGACGCTGATTAGATCCAGTGGTTATACCATAACAACCCAACAGAGTTCAATACCTGGCTGGTCCACCATGATATTTAGATCAAAACCAGCCCGAAATAACTGCGACATCCGAAAGAGGCGATGACACGGAGAACTAGAACAATCTACCCCGGCGGACGAAATAAATGGTTCGGTTCGAAAGTCTAATCACCTGAAGAAGAAGAATATGGCAATGAAGATGAGGATAACAGTCCGAATAATGTCAATAATGCAAGTAAAAATAAATGAGTTATTTACCTTATGCACATTGAAGATTTTATAGACAAATTTTCCCAGATCTTATTTAGTGCGCGTTCTAATGTTCTGTGTACATTTGTGTATATTCCTCGAGCTAGACGATTTAATATATTCTGATATTGAAAAATTAAATTCTATGGTTCCAGTTAATGTAATAGAAGTAGCATCGTTGAACCAAAATCTTATTCTGTGCTCGTCCTTCTAAAAATGAAATCTGGTGTCTGGTCATTTGGTTAGATTTTGGAAAGTGGATCTGAACCCCTGTTAAAAATCTATGGTCAATTGCGTAGATGGAAAACAATTTAGCAGCAAACTAATTCCTCATTCGAAACAATTAAAACTACCGTTTTGGTTATTTTGTTTTGTTTGTAAAAAAAATCATTTATTGCCATCAATGGATGTAAAGAATTAAAATGACGTCAAATATTTGTTTTTCAACATCATCTTTCATTCGTTGATAAATATTTTGATCATTTTATTATTTTTTTATTGAAGTGAAAATTTCAGATTATTTGGTTTTTAACTAAAAACAAAACAAACAAGTTTTAAAATACAACAAATAACAAAATAAAACATATTGATAAAAAAAGTAAAATTTCTGGAATTCGGGGAAAGAGAGTCTTGGAGAATTTTTAAAATTTGGCAGATTTTTTTTTTCAAACCAAATTTGAATTAAACAACTTTATATGATTTTGTTAAATGGACGGCGGCATTAGGAGGGTATATGGATAAATAAGAACTGATGTTCAGGATTGGGATGGTTGGCTTATAATCTCTACAAAGGTCCTTTGAACTCATAGAGACGATGACAACGAAGAACGACGTCAGATTTAGGTACCTCCATTAGGTCGTGTAAAAAAGCAGCATATCATGATAAAGAAAGGCCCATAACTCAACGAAAACAAAGTTTTGTCATCAAAATGTTTATGTTGTTATTAAGAGGAAAGACCAAAGTATTTTTTTTATTATTTTTTTGAAATTTTTTACACCTTTCTAGCACATTGAAAATTTTGGTTAAAAATCTTTTTTTTTTTTTTTTTTTTTTTTTAACGACAGTAACTCTAAAAAGAAAAAAAGGTTTGTTTTATTTTGCGCTTTTCCCAAGGAAAACATACGTTGATTGAAAATTCTTGCAAAAATCAAATAATTGTCGGATTTTAATGAAACTTTCAGGAAATATTCAGAAATGAATGAAATTATTATTTTTTAGAAAATCTTGGTAAAAAATAATTTTTTTTTTCCACCCCCTTACATATTTTCATGAAATTTCGAGAAATTAAATTTTTAAAACTGGGATTTTTTTTTTTTTTACTTAGAATCAGGACTCTTTAGAGAAAGTAAATCACCAGTTTTTTTGTTTTATTTTTTAAAGAAAACACCGGTTTCATAGAAAATCTGCTCTGAATTGTAAAAAAAAAAAATGTAAAAAATTATGACATTATTTAATTAGAAAAGCTTTTACTTGTTTTTTTAAATACGTTATATTAAGGACATTATTGTCTAAAGAAATAAAACTTTTTCGATTTGTACAAGAATTTTTTTCATTTTTTAAAAATTTGATTTATTTATATAATATTAAATTATTAATACTTCAAAAATCATTTAAAATTCTTCATTGCTTTTATCCTTGCAATTCGATGATATCGTTAAGTGAAAAGTAAATTTATGAATCAAAATTTGAAAAGCTCATAACAGTCGTTTGTACCCGAGTATTTTAAAAATAATTTTTAGTGAAAAAAAAAACATTCCTAATTTCTATCTATACATGACACAATCCTTAAAAAGATCATGTGATTTGATTGTAGTCTGAGGCACTGCAATTATTTCCCTTCAATATCCAGTTCTGTTTCACATCGTTAACATGTTTGCAAAAAGTCCTTTCAAAATTTCTAAGTTTTAATTTTTGTGAATTACTTTTTACTAAATATTTTTATTTTAGGTATTTATTTTAGTTTGGATCATATTTCATTGAAGTAATTTTTTAAGTTAGTAAGTTGTTAAATAAGATAAAAAGATTAAGAACCTAAGAAACAAAATCCAGACTAAAAAAAAAGTATTAAATAAAAAGTAAATAGTACATAATTGCTGAATAAATGTTAATATTTAAAAATTACTAGTAAAAAACCAAAAAAACACGTTTGCTTACTTCGTAAAATTATGTCAATTTTGATCATCCATGGTAGCTGTCATCACCTCTTAACATCTCGATAACATCGATAACGTGAATAAAGACATGAAAAAATTCAGACACATCATTAAGAAATGTTTGGATACAATTTTTTTATGCTCTAAGTAAGTACTGTTTGTTTCAAATCAGATTAATTTAACTTTAAATTTTCTAATTTTACTCAAATAACGGGTCAAAAATATATAATTTATTTTCGGAAGAAATTTAAAATCAAAATTTTTTTTTTTGTTTACAAATTTCTTAAAATTTAAGAAAATGGCCGCTTTTAAGAAAATTAAAAAAAATTAAGCATATATTTGATATTCCAATCTATATAATTTCTATCTGAAATACAACAGAATATGTTACTTACTGTAAATAATAAATTTAATGCTTTAGCTTTCAATTAATAACAACATTTTGGGCCTTTTTTCACCGTGCTATGCTGCTTTTTTATGCAACCTAATGGAGGTACCTATATTAGTATATCCTATAAGGCTATTTGTTCTTTTGCTTCTTTTTCCATACTCACAATGGCTGAAATATTGTGAGCATAACAACTCAGATGAGCATGCTGATCAGATTAGCAAAGCCTATAATAATTATTGTTTAGTATTTGAGTTTTTTTAATATCATTTAAATTTTCAAACCATTGTTGTTTTGTTTCCAGGATAAGAAAGACATTCCATGGTGGCTAGGAATAAGTCATAAAGGTATTGCTGTCTATGATAAAACAGACAAACAGACGCCACGAAAGGTCAGTTTTCTTGTTTTTATTAACAACAATAGTATAAATATAGGCACTTGGCATACATCCCACTTTCTATAAGTGCCATTTCACATATATTTTCATTTATAACAAAAATGTATTTTAGCAATTGCTGCTAGAAATTAAGAAATCTTTGTTACTGAAATCTGCCTTTAATCGGTCAGAATTATTTGAGAAAGCTGAGTAGAATTTGGTCTGTTTCATATTTGATCTTTATTTTATGATTTATTCCTGTTTGTTTTTATATAATTTTTTAATTTATTTTGAAAAATTTTGTCAGTTTCTGTACACAAAGAGTTGTTTTGCCATCTTTGAAGATTTCCTTGATTACAAACACAAACAGAAAAACATTTTGTCCCTTAACACAAAGCCTATATAAAAAGTGTAATGTGATGATGTTGCTTCTTAATTATCAGGAAAATTTTCTTTTGCAGATATTCCATTGGAAACAATTAGAAAATCTGTATTATCGAGACAAGAAATTTTCTGTTGAAGTTCATGATCCAAAGCGGTAAGTTCTTTTTCTCCTCTCTCTCTCATGTTGCATGTCCCAGTGCAGCACGTTGGCTAGCATCAGTGACAAATAAAACTAATAGCCTGCTTTAATTTTCTATCTCCTCCCAAAAAAGCTTTAATGATACTTATGGCCATTAGAATTACCATATTGTGTAAAACAATTTATAAAAAGTTCATCCTAATTATTTTCCTATAAATAGCCTATGTTTTTAATTGCCTGTTAAATAGAAATATCAGCTAAAGCTTCCATTGCTAAATTGAAGCTTATTTTGCTGGCCCTCATCTGAACTTATGCAATATTCTAACAGTGGAAAAGGCAGACCCCACAAGTAACCTTTTAGTTATTACTTAGGTTGTTCCCTCTACTTAGCAGGTCATCTTGACCTCTGATAAGGAATTTATTTTTATTTATTTTTTAAAAGAAATTTATACTTGTGAAAACTGAAATGCCGGATCCATTTCAAAATATCTACCCCCCTCCCTTTTGGTTGCTGGAAAAGTGTTAGAGACTAAATGAAATAAAAATAAATTGTTTTCAGTGGAAAATTTATAGCATATGATACTATACTGTGCAAGAAAACTAGGTCTGGCTTTTTAATCTGGGCTCCATTTTCAGCCATTTTATTCTAAAAGTAGACTAATCATTTCATCCTAAAGGCCAGAAGTATGATGATGGTGATCTTAGAATAAAATCTGTTTAAATGTCTGCACTTAATGTATGAAAAATACTGAAATATATTGTACTTTTTACTTTGTACCAATGACTATCATTAAAGCTTGTTTTTCATCATCACTCCCCCAGATTTCTTTTCTAATCATTTCTCTTTTGAAATTTCTCTTTTGTGTTGTTTAGAATATTGACAGTCTTTAAATACTGAATGCATTATATCCTCTCCTGTAATATTATGTAATTTTTACTAGTTTTATGACATTTCCTTTCACTAAACAAATAACTATGAAAATGTTGTATAACTCAATTTCTGTGTGACAAAAATATCATCTCATATCTTGAGGTAGCAACTTTTTCTTTATTTTAATATTTTATGAGCTCTGCTTTTTTATCATCAGTTAAGAACAGGAAAATAATGTTAAGAAGTTGTTAATCATTAGCTACCTTCAGCCTTAAATAATGGTTATAGCTTAGAGAAAATGTTTTCAAGAATAACAAAGAATGAAAACCACTCAAAAATATATACTCATAATCAATATTAGATTCATTAACAAGAAAGTGTGTGGTTGGTTTAATTTTCATGCTTATACACATTTATATTGAAATGTTAACAAAATACTTGTCTGTATTTGTCAAAATGATTTCAACCTTTTATGTTTTAAAATTTTCTGGTGAAAAAGGTTAGTTAAACACTTCATGATAGCATATTCATTAAAATATAATTAGAGATTAAATTTACTAAAAAATAAGTATTAAGTACTAAATTTATCATTATGCAACACGTTTTTTTTATTGTATTTTTTGTTGTTGCTTTTTGTCACAATGCCCAGAAAATAAACTATTAATCTCTGGTAAGATTTGAACTTACAATCTTATAATCCTTTGAATCATGTCTGTTATAGACAGCACCTTACCAATTAGGCTACAGAAACCAATCAGTAGATAACATTTATTTTTTGTAGTATATAAATACAACCTGAGATTATTTTTTTTATAAAATCCAACAAGAGACGAAAGAAGTATTATTGAAAAATGTATAAAGGAAAATGTTTAATTTAAGAAATTTGGACAACTCAAGATAATTATGTCTACTATTGGATGTAGAAATGTAGTTATATAGCTAAATTTAAAAAATGTTCGCTGTTTTTTTTTTTTTTTTCATAGTGTATTGAGTAAGATGTTGTCCATGTGAGATTGGCACTTAAGGATATGGATTGCAAATTCAAATCTTGTTGGAGGCTTCTTTATTTCCTATCCATGTTGCTTTGTGGTTGTAGAATGTTAAATGCACCCTAGCATTACAATAAAAATAACTAAGATGAAAGGTGTCAAACATTAATAATGAAGATTCTTCATCAAAGATCTTCATATGTACATGATGGATTGTTTAATTCTGATTGTTTTTCTTTTTAAACAATTGATTCTGTTCTTTCTTGATTAACCCTAGCTTTGCTTTTTTTAGTAGTAATATATTTAAACATAATCTTCCTTCATATCTTTTCTCTGAACATCAATTTTATCTATATTTTTCATTATTTTCTTTAAATTTTATAAAAATCATTATTTGCACCATTTTTATTTTTCAATTATTATCAGAATGCTTATTTATACTTCAGTTATGTATGGTATTTCAAATAAACCCAAATAATTTCCTCATTAATCAAAACTAGTTTTAACCCATGAAAATTTCATTTGAAATTTCTGCTGAATCTTAATTCTTCAGTTAATGGCAAGTTCAGCGACAACAAAATATCCATAGAAATTCCTCTATTGCCATCTGTCTATATTTCTGAGTCAAGGTATTGTAACTATTTACATTGTTTGGACTGTTGTCCTTATCGTTATTGCCATATTTACATTAGGCCATTGTACATCCTAACCTTCTTCAGGTGATATTAATTGGAATTGCAAATTGAATCCTTTATTTACTTTATGTCTGAGATACATAGATGATGCCTTCATATCAGTAAGAAGTCCAGCTACTACTGGACCATGTGAACTCAGTATGACCATCGGTACAGTTCACATATGAACAAGCAATGGTTAGTATAAGCATTCCCCTAAAACCTAACAACTTCCCTGGGTACGTGACAGCAGCCCCCACAAACTGGGATAGAAAGGTACAAGATGATAACAACACACAGAAAACAGCCTTGGTCTTCCTACTCTACGTAAAAGGCTTATCTGTGGTTCATATAACATCAGGATGATTCTTCAAAAGTGGTTCAACACTTTAAAGACATCTCTTCCGAGTAAGACCTCCCATAGAGAAGAGCACGATTAAGGACTGTCTATGTCATCCCATGCAGTTGTGGCAAGAAATATAAAAGAAGAAACAGGCTACCCCTTAAGATACAACTAAAGGAACACCATAAGGCCATAACACAAGAGTGTTATGGTGTAAAACCATAGAAAGATACCACGGACTTGGATATAAGGTTAAATAGTATATTCTCGGAAACGTAGTACAAAGGTAAATGTGGACTGGAGAGTACTTTCTCTCACTGGTGTCCTGATACACTCATTCACTCACTAGGTGTCTACTACTCTGTGACCCTCACTTGATGACTCCCTTTACTCAGAGTTGGTAGCCATATTATATAGGTGCGGAAGAATCCATTTGTAGGTAGGTCCCCACAATAAAAAGGAAATAGAAAAATCAGTTATAGCTGACCTCCATATGGAGGGAAAAGGAGATCACCACCCTCTGTGGGATGAAGTTGAAATAATAGAGAACATCACTGGAAAATACAACAGCGCATATGCTAGGCTGCAAAAATCTCCTAAGCCAGCCAAGCATAGACATGAATGCAATATACAGAGTAATACAGAGCTAGAGAAAAACAATAACAAAAAATTATATGAGCTCTGGAAAAAAATGTTTACATTAGTCCTAAAAATAAGTCCCAAAAATTTACTCACATGGCCCAGTGGAAAAAGTGTTGGTTGAGTGATTTTAAAAGTGACTTGATCCAAAGAGTTCAATACCTGGCTACAGCAGAGGCAACAAAAACTTGAAGAGTTGAATTACCAAGGGTAATTATCTGAAACAGATATCCAAAAGCATGGCACATGGAATTAGAACAACCTACCCCCCATGAACTAAATAAAGGGTTCAGTTCAAAATTTCAACTAATATCACCTAAAGAAGACCAGAATTTACAACAGCCAAATCATTATGAATGTGGCAATAAAGATGAACAATGTAAATAGTGTAAATTCCCTATCACATCATTAAATATTTGAGCTTAACAACTTTAATAAAATATTGCAATAACAATCATAAATATGAATACTGGTTATTATTTTAAGTCGTGAGTATATACAAATGAAAAGATTTTAAATTGACAACTTTTTCCATTTCACTGAAACAGACGTTAAACACTTCTATCTTCCCTTTTTTCTTTTTTTTTTTTACTACTTAAAAAAAAAAAAAAAATCTTTGATATGTCTTGTCTTTCCACACAATCAAAATTGAATAGACCATTATTTATGAGTTATTGGCATGGCATATTGGTCATGTAGATTAATAAAGGGTGGAACAAGCACAAATGTTAATGTGTAAAGAGATATTAATGGAATAACCAAATATTTCTTTCAAGCATCTGCTTGCTCTTCAGTTTAAAAGTTCTCCAAGATTAGAAAAACAATCTAGTGTTAGGATTTCTAAAAACAAAAAAAAAAACTTTTGAACCTTTTACTGTCCTTTAGGTCATTAATGATCATTAGCATCATACACTTTTTTATCAGAGGCTAATCAGGTAAAATGTCAGTTTTCATGATTTCCTAGCCTACTAACAATTTCTATATAATGAAAAACACTCATACATCCACATTTAACAGGAACTTGTATCATTTTTATTGTATCGAGTACTATTAACAAATGCTACACAAAAGTTTGGTTAACTTAAAGCCTGAAATGGTTTTCTCAAAGAAAAAAAAATGATAGGAAATGAGATTCTTTATTTTCTTTTAGATCAATTTCCAGAGATGTGCAAGACACAAAAAACACTGAGTAATTTCACACAAACTGATGAATCTTTTTAAATTTCCCAAACTTTTGGTTAGTACTGTGTATAATTGTTTCACAAGAATTATATTTTTATTCCAATTATATAGAGATAAAATAAATTACTGATTGTTTTAATTTTGTTGTGAAATAATTTTTTTTAGCAGATTGAATATTTAATGCACATTTACATAAATGAGAACTCCTTGTATATATTCATTGGAAATTATCTTAAGTAAATACTCTCTATATAGAAACTAATTCTGCTTTATGAAGTAAACAATTAGTTTCAATGTTTATTTGGAAGGCTATTGTTGGTCACTGAGGTGTTCAAGAGATCTGTTTTTATTCTGCTTGTGAGTTATAGATCAATAATAAACATGCTTGAGATCTTTTGTTCTATATCAACACTCTCTTAGGGAAATTATGTAATTTCTGATATTGAGAAATTCTTTAAAATACTGCCATTACAGTCTGGGAAGGATATAATAAGCCTCTGCTATTTCCTTGCCAATATACTGAAACCTATATTCTACAAAACAAACTGAACTTGGTTGGGACCATAATTAACAAACAGAATATAAAACAGTGGCAACAGTTTAAATGGCCTTATTTTGTTTATAAAGTACTGACCAATTGAAAATTATTCAACATTGTTTTTTAATTTTTGTTGGTTGTTGTCTTGTTCTTCTTGGAATGCTTTTAAAATCTGATGTTATAAGATTTAATGTGCATGAGAAAACAGCATGTTAGTATTCTGTCTCAATTTACAAGCATGTTAACTTTGTATTTATTTACTAACAAGAAAGATTCTTATCATTCTACTGCTTAAGTATCATGCAAAGTTCTAACAGGTCTGGATCGTCCCTTGTTTCACCTGTTTAACATTTACCGTACTTGTATTCTCTGCTCAGTTCCAGGATTCCTGCTGTCCAGTCAACAGCATGTCTCAAACATTTCTTTCTATGAAGGATTGTGTTAATAATTACTGAAACAATGGTACAAGATTGGTGGGAATATAAAATTCTCCTCTGCATGTTTTGGAGTTTGGAATTGGTTATTGAATTTTTCTGATATATTACATCACAAATGTATTGTTTTTTTTTTTGTTTTTTTTCTTCTATTACTTAACATCAACCAATCTTTCTTTTTTCTTTGACAGATTCTTTACTGATTCATTTAAAATAATTTTGGCAGAAAAATCTGTATTATGAACAATTACATTCATTGAATGTGATTTTCTCATTTTGTTCTTCATATTTCTGCTGAAATTCTTTTCTGTTTACTGTGCCAATTTCTTGATGAGAATTAAAGGAAAGTTGCCATGAATATAATACAATCCTCTACTTCTCTATTAATAACAATGTATATTTCTTTGTCATTCCATGTCTTGCTTGCAAGTGATCAAACTGACACTTGATTCTTCCTTGTGGAAATCTCTCATTTGCCACAACTAGTTCATTTATCTAGCTTTTAGCAATGGTATTTAGTTCAAATACTGCAGTCCTGTTGCTGAACTGTTTATATTAAGTGCAAGCAACACACACACATTACTTTTAATTTATTTTGTTTAAAAGTTATCTTTGATGGATACTCATATTTCAGTAGAAGCTCTGTTTTTTAATTAAACAGTATTTTTTATTTGACTACATCTACCAGCCTGAATATTCAAGAAATCTTGTGAGAAAAATATGCATCCTCTGGCAGGATTTGAACCTGCATCCTCTATGGGCAACTATCATTTGATCTAATGTCCCTAACTGCTTGGCCATGTGGGACTTAGTCAAACAAAGCCCAAAATGTGCTTTTTTGAACCCACTCTCTGCTGATTCTTGAAACATTCATATCTGTTCTGTATCATATCTTAATGCAAACAAAGAATTTATTTTGAGAAAATGGATTTAATCCAATATAAAAATAAATTGTCTTTGTTTATGTTAAGATATGATACAGAGTATATATGGATGTTTCAAGAATCAGCAGAGAGTGGGTTCAAAAAAGCACATTTTGGGCTTTGTTTGACCGTAAGTCCCAAGTGGCCAAGCATCTAGGCACACAGGTCAAATGATGGTTGCCCATATAGGATGTAGGTTTGAATCCTGTCAAGAGGACGCATTTTTTTCTGACAAGATTTCTCGAATATTCAATCCAGTAGACGTAGTTGTATAAAAAACACTGTTTAATTACAAAACGGAGCTTATATTTGAATATGAGTATCTATCAAAAATAACATTTGAACAAAATAAATAAAAAAGTAACAATATATTGGATTTAATCCATTCCCTATATATATATATATATATATATATATATATATATATATATATATATATATATATATATAATCTCCTTTGGTCTTTACTGTGACTGCTAAAAAATAATTCTCAAAGTGACTGGAAGAAAAATAGCTCATTTACAGTTTTATTTTTTGCCCTTGTAAAATGCTGGTTATATATCTGGAATATTTTATATGGAAATAAATATATTACAAGCTTCTACTTGATAATGGAATCCAAGTTGAAGTCCTTAAGAATACTTGTTTAAAACATCTAATTAAAATTAGTAAAAAATGAGTTTTATGCTAGTTCTAAATATGACTTGATATTCAGAAAGCAACATCTTTTTGAAATGTCATAGATCTATTAAATTCAGTTCAGCCCTAAAAAAAACAATTGAGCGAATGGTTAATTAATTCTGCAGATTTTTTTTTTTAATTTTTCATTTGTCTAAGAAACTAAGGTTATTATCAAAACAAAAACAGTCATCAAAATATTTTCAATTTATAAAAAAATGAAAAGTATATTTAAAGACTAAGCTTATATTTTCTAAAAATGTCACCATATTGACATTAAAATTATAGAAATTCTTGATTGTTGTTTCAAAATGGTTACATGAAGATATTTGCTTATTTACAAGTAATATAAATTAATGCAAATGTTTAATCTGTCTTTAATATATTCAGCTTGACAACAAAATGATTTTCTATTTTCTTTTTTTCTATTCAATTAATTAGTCAACTAATTCATTCCAACCAGTTCTCATGACTTCATTATTGCTGTATTAGTCATTGTCAAAGAACTAACCAAGCACTGCCCATGGTTCTGAAAATCCTCCACTAATCACTTGTTTTCTCTTTTCCCTTTTGATACTTTCAATAAAGACAAAAGAAAATATGACTTTCCCTCTTGGAAAATTTTCATTCTACTTTCAAGCAATAATACAAACAACTTTTGCTGCACCTCAGTCCATTTCTTTTTCAAGTTCCACGATGGCTTGTGTTAAATATTAACTAATTCAAACAAATCTTTGCACAGTTCACTTTGGTTTGTGAGATCGATATTTCATATTTGTTTTTAAACCAGATTAAGTTTGACTGCTTCAAATACTTTCTCTCTCAAAGATTTTCTCGGTCATAAACCTTAATTGATCTGCTTGTCACAATTCTTTTAGTTTGAACCTCTAAATATGAAAACACTTGATATTAATGAGAATATTTACTATAATTACAATATTTTTTCTCTTTGATTATTTTACAGACGATCATAGAAATTGTTTCAATTGATAGAATTAAAATGCTATCTAAATAGTATTACTAAAGTTTTCAAATAAACACGTATATATCCTTTTTTATTTCAAGTAATTAAGCTATTTGATAAAGGAAATAGATATTCACATGTTGATTGATATGTGAGGGGATGTTCACTCACTTGTCTGCCTGACTCACTTTCCAAAATCAGTATTTCAATGACCAAACATTAGAAAACTCATTTTGGAAAGTGGGTTACGCTAAGAACTTTTCAACAATCCCTCAGTTTATATAATAAAAAAAAATGTTTATATATTGAAAACATTTTCTATATTGAAAAATACAAAATATTAAAAAAAAAAAAAAAAAAAAACATATTATTCATCTCAACTGTATAACTTTGCATATCAAAAAGTTTATCTTATTAATTGATCTAATTGAAAATATTGAATCCTTAATAAAAATAGTTTTTCTCTTGTAATAATTACAATGAGTTTTAACATCAATTTAGGTGTTTATAATGTTTATTTGAATTTATCTACTATTTTCTTTTAACTTGAAGAAACAAATAAATGCATAATATAAAAGGCCGGTCTCACAAACCCTAATTGAACACCAAGTGCAGCAGTGGTAGTCCTTGGCCCTCTAATAATTACAGCTGTGTTTCTCATGACCAAAGCATTGTAAGCTCTAATTCCATGTGCAGTGTCTTGTCTGTTCCTCCCTTAGTATCATCCATACGCTGAGCAGTTTCAACCTGTATGAGGATGCCATTCAAGAACCTATTGATGAGTTTGATGCCCTATCAGATGCCCTATCAGATCCTACCACCCAGTAAGTACCTTATTTTCAGATATTCGTCCACCACCATGCAGATGAGCAAAGCACTTTCTCCTGAATTTCTTGCCTCTGACTCCTCAGACCAGCCTCAAAACCCTTCTTGATGTAGCTTTTCATTTTGGATCATTTTTCTTTTTTCTAATTGATCAACTTTTGTTGAATGTGTCTCTGTCTTTACTTTATTCTAGCCATAGGTAAGTAGTAGTTCAATCTCTATCATGCAGGGAAAAACATTATTTTGGCACTGTTAATATATTGTTTGATTGGTAACAGGCAAATAAACATTAATGTTGCAGTTTCATTCTATTTACTCATTTTATTCAGGAGAAATTCCTTGGTTTCCCAAGTTCGGTAAGTATGATGCCAACAACTTATCTTTTGGTTATTGTAACAAACAAAATATTTGATGATCTCTCTTTCTAAGCCTGAACACTCTTTTCCTGTTCCTATATATATATATATATATATATATATATATATATATATATATATGTATACACACACATCATTACCAGTTTCTACTTTGATGTTTATATGAAATGAATTTTTCATTCATCTTATGTTTAGGTAAAATTAAATAGCATAATAGACAAGAACTTAAAAAAAGATGTACACTAGTTCTTTCTGTTCTTTTTTTTTTTTTTCTCTCTCTCCCCTCTTTAAATCCTGTGCATACTTCAGTGATGTATTCACAGTATAAAATTGAACATAGTTTACTTTGGAAACAAACATATGTTACTATTTGAAGATAGTAATGGACTCTCTATCTGAGTATAAATTTGAGAACTGAAATATAGAGGACCTCCATCTGATTCCCATTTTTGTACCTTAAAAAAGATTGGTGCAATTAGATATGGTGTAGGATAGTCAAGTTTCTCACTGTTAAAAGATGCTTGAATAAAATATTAATAACAAAGCTTTTTAGTTAATATTTGCCTTCTCTAACAAAAAAAATATTAACAATGAAGCATTCAAATATACACTACAAGATTTAAATGCATTTAACTACATTTATGATTTCATGTAAAACAAAATATAACATGAAACAAGACTGTAAAATGATATTAGCTTCTTACTAAATATACTGAAACAAATGCCAATTAATTTCACAGTAAAAGCTTAAAACTAATGTTTAACAAAAAACTTTTTAACAATATCTGTATTAAAAATTATAAAACTTGAATATATTCTTTATTTTTCTATGACAATGTTGTTCATTTTGAAATCATCTTAAAAGCAGAACTAAAATGCTTATTACTGTATTCTTTCCCCACACAATTGGATTTTAACCTGATAAGAAGCTTAAAAAAAAAAGCAATCAATTTATATAAAAGCTACCTCTTTGTTTCTTCACAACTCTTAGCCTTTCTTTTATGAATTACTCTGAAAAAAAAGTAAATAAGGATTCAATACTTTCTCACTCTGAAGAATACCATTCCAGTCTTAAAACAAAAGACATTTAATGAAGTTAATTTGATTGATTTATGAGTAATAATAATGTTAATTAGAAGTTTAAATCTAAGTTATATATAAAATTGCTTGGGTAATCTGTCAGAACCCTAAGCACAGAATTTTTAATATTCTAATATTTTAAGGAATTTTGTAATTCAAACACAACTTTAAAAACAAGTAAAACTGCTCATTCATACTATTGATATCTTGGCACTATATATGTTTGTAATTTACCTATAAATGATAATCTAAATAATTCCTGTAAGACTATATTCAATGTTAACTAAATGATGTTTGAAAAAGCTTTAATTGCAAGATCATTAAATATTTTGATCATGTGCTACTTAAATAGTTGAAGCTTCCTTAACTCCTCATACTAATTGAGAAAATACTTGTGCTTGACCAAAAAATATTTCTATTGAATGTTCTTATTTGGTGCCCACAATAACAGAATGAATCTTTGATCCACCTACATTTTTGTTACTGCTATCTTGTGTTGGCATCAACCTTGCAAAGAAGCTGATGAAATTTCTGATGTTCATTTCTTCATTTGACTAACTCTTTCTCTTTCCCCAGGAATTTTTTTACTCAAATGGACAATCAACATTTCTAAAAAATCTTTTCTTTTAATACTAGTATTAAAATCACACTAGCATGATATTTACTGCCTTACAATTTATAAAGAACTTCATTCTCTCTTTTAAGCATACATACATATCAAGATAAATTTTCCATGGTGAATTGTCAAACTGCTCACTTTTAGCTGGATAATATTTCATAAAATAGGCTAAATATTTTTCCACTTTATTAAACTTCATAAAGTTTTTGTATGCTTCAAAGAAAAAAGAAAAAAAAAATATCATCTTTGGATTTCAAAAGACTTTTTTCCGTTAAAGTTTTTTCCATTCATTTTAGACAGTGATTTGGACTCACAGGTCAAAATCAAAGATTTAATTGAAGGGGAATCTATTTATAACCCACGAGAAAGCTTCGCCTGCTCGCTATCGCTTTGCATAATAAGATATATTCAGTAATTGAAAAATTTTAAATGAGCATTTCATTCATAAATTGGCTTGTTATAGTTAAGGAAAGTTTTACAAATAGATGCCAACTTGTTGAAGGACAAGTAAAATGCAAATTCTAAACACTTTTCTGCACTATATAAGATAATATTCGTAAACAGAACTATTTTTTATATATAAGGATCTATTTACATCAAATCGTCTTTAAATTAAGTAGTAGCAGAAGAATTATCATTGAACTTTTAAAAGGTAAGCTTAGGCATTAATTCAATACTTAAATGCAGTGATCAGTTTTGAGTTCTTCTGTAGTTTATTGATGCCTATTGCATATACTCCTCCCTAGCTATTGAGATGATGGCCAAACCAAGAGTCCTCCACAGGAGTTAGCTTAAATGCCACCTGATAGGGCAGCTTTTAAGCTAGTTGCAATTTTGGATACAAAAGGAAAATAAGAGTTACTTCCCTTGAATCATGAAAGCACTGATAATGGCTAGTATAATATATTAATATATATTTTTAACCTCACATAATCTGGCATTCCTGAATCTGAACTCAACAAAAATCGTTCCCTGCGCCTAACTTTTCTAGGGCTTTTGAATGCGCTGTGAATCATTGAAATTGGACCATACATACATACATCCCATCCCATACCAAAACAATCTAATCACACTTTAAACAATATTCACTTAAAAAAAAAAATTACTTGCTTACTTTTTACCAGACTTTGAATTATGACACTTTGTGTCCTCCACATGTTTCATCTGACCTTCCAACCACTTGATGAATATTCATGAATGCTCTCAAATTTAAAAGCCATGATAAACCAATGACATCCTTGCTTTTGTATATAAACAAAATAAACCATACATTGCCTTGATAAGTGGTTGAAATGCGTCAATTAAGAATAGTTTTTTCTCGTCTTTCTAGTCATATATATATATAGAGAGAGGAGGAAACATCAAGAATGGAGTCCCTTAGTCAATCTGAAAAGTTTTTAGCACTCTTTCCTGCACACACACACACACACACACATATATATATATATATAAGATATGTTGATTGTTTAATTTAATTGCATGTATCAATGTTGTTTTCAGCTTGTCAAGATTTAAGGCAAGAGGTTTAACATTAGTAACTAATTAATGCCATTAACCACAATTTTGAAATAAGAATTGTTTTCACAAGTTGAAGTGACTTTATCCATGGTTCTTGTTAGAATAATTTTATTATCTAACACTTTCCTTCATGTATTCATCCTATCCCACTTTCACCTCTTCCTCTTCTATCTAATTTTTTTATAACAGTCTAACATTTTACTAAATCACTGTAAATGTTTCTGCAATCATTTTAAATTATATGTAAAGAGCTTCCGGAAAATAATTTTTGATTTTGTTTTTTTTCCATGCATGGGTTACAGACAAAGGTGCATCAACATTTTGATGAAAGCAATTGAAATATTTTAACTGACTCAATCAGTTCAGGTGTATAAAGAATAAAGGTAGCTCAGATAAATGTGCTTGTGGTAATCAATATTTACTTGATATATTCAGGCCTTTGATAATAAAAGTTCCAGGCTTTCTTGATTTAGATTTTTCTTTTTGCCTAATTTTGATCCCTTCTATATTTACCTCTTGGTTTTAAACATTCTTTGTAATTTTATGTATTTTTTTGTAATTTTATGTATTTCTTTGTAATTTTATGTATTTCTTTGCTATAACTTTTGACTTGGATTCTCTTTACTTTATTTGGTATCTATGCACCTCTATAAATTGGCAGAGAGTATAACTTTCTTTTTTTTTCTTTTTTTTTAATTTATTTTTTTTAATTTATTTTTTTAATAATCAATGCCACTAAGTTGCAAGAGACTACTGGTAGTAAAAGAGAATGAAAAAATTTTAGAGGGAACCAGAAACCCAGTCTTAAACAGGAAACAAGAGATAAACCTCTACTCCTGTTAAAAGGACCAGAGAGGAGCTTATCATTTTCTGTGGAGGATGTCATTAAATGCTGACATGTGAGCTTAATCAACTACAACTTCTTTTTTTTAATCAAATAAAGTTGCCTACAAACACATTTTTATTAGTTATTTTCATCCTTGTTGATGTCAGTACAGATGCACAATAAAGAAAATTAGCTTTAAACCTTTTTATTATATCTATAAGACTAAAATGCCATGATTTCTTTTTCTTTGGTAGGCTTAAAAGTAGTTAATGTCTCATCCATTGAATTATACTAAACCAGTGTCTCAAAAACCCTTGCTAAATGTTTTTCCTTGGGGTAACTTTCTAATAAATAATATTCAAATCTTACTTTAGTTGAGGCAAGTTTTTGAATATTCTAGACTGAATATTCTTTGTGGTTATTTGCATGAACATTAATTGAAACTAATTATTGGCAAATAGTTACATTATCCACTAGCCATAATGTACTGTTTAAAATAAAGGTCTCTCATAAAAACCTTGTTTAAATTGTCTTTGGAATTAGCATTAAATTTGCAATATTTATTTAAAAAACTTTTAGTGCTATTTATATCTCCCTCAACTTGTGTCGTAATACAAAAAAAAAAATCAATAAATCTTTAGTATTATCTAAATGTTCTTTTATCCTGCCAGCTACTGATGCTGCTGGATAGCAAAATAAGAACAATCTATCTCTGTAGGTTAAATAAAGAGTTCAGTTTGAAAGAAGACAGCTACAAAGCACAAAAACTAAAAAGTAGTGATAATAAATTTTTCATCTTACACAATATTCATATAACATGTTGTCCTTTAAGACAGGTAAAATTGATTTCCTCTTAAATATAAGAATTTTATTCAATAGTTGTTATTAGAAGAAACGACAATTTGTTCTTTAGAAAGATGAAGCTTACAGAAACAAGTTCATTTGGAATATTGTGTTCCTTTGAATTGAATATGAAAGAATGGTAATTTGTCTTGGTTTAAATCTTTTCCTTTCAATTCTTTCTGAAGATGTGATTTGTGCATAATTTTTAGTTGCCTTTGCTTGTCATCTTCTTGATGCTGTTGCTGCATTGTTTCTCTTGATTTTTTGTGAGCTTTTGAAAGAATCTAGCATGTTGTTGAATCAAAGTAATTCAACAACTAGAATGACTTTTTTTTTTCTTGTAGCATGACCCACACAATATAAGACTCCATGTCTCCTCTTACAACTTCCTGCATTCAGTGACTAAACTGTTAACAAGCCATAGATTGCAGTCACTGTTGTGCTCAAGCAAAACCAATTTCGAACCTTTGACATTGTGAAGGAATTAACTTGATAATCAATTAAAGTTAATTAAGTTTTTAAGTGTTGGAAAAAATGATTGAAAATATTTAGTGTTTATGAATCAGATTCAATTTAATATTCTAATATTATAACCACCATACTCTTGACTTCTAAAGGCTTTATGTAGGAAAAATTCAATAGAATACTAGGTTTCTTTTTATTTTGCAATTACATAATTTTGTTTATTTTAATCAATTAAGTTTTTCTTTGATTAATTTAATTCTTCAAAGCAATGAAATAAAAATTGAAACATTTCAGTATTTTTTGTTTCTGATTTTGTCACAAGGTGTCATCAGAGATTTTATGAGAGGAAATTAGTTTTTTTTTTATTCTTAACCCAAAATGATAGTATATTAACAAACAAGAAAAACACTTGAACAGATTCTGATATCTTTTATAACATTTTGAAAAATTTCCAACTTTTACAGCAACTTCACTAGAAATGTAGGCTTTTTCATTTCTTACAAATAGTTTCTTCCAGGTTCTTTTCAAAATTATATTTTCATTATTTTTATTAGATGTTGATCTAAATTTTTGTTCATTATCTAAAAAATAACATTCTTTTTGATTTGAAATAATAAGTTCTAAAATTTCTGTAGCATTTAAATTATCATAGTTAATTATTGCGTGATTTTGTTGGTATAAACAGTGTATGTGTTTCTCTCTTTCCTTTTTTCATTTGTTTTTTTCTTTTTTGCTTATTTATTCCATGTTCTTTATTTTTTTTTTGTTTCTTTCTTTGTCTTTCATTCTTAGTTTCCACTCTTGTTTTTTCTTTCTTTCGTTCTTGGTTTCTGCTCTCACGTTTATTCTTTTGTTCATTCTTTTCTTTAGTTCTTGGTTTCTACTCTTAGGTTTTTCTTTCTTTCAATATCAGTTTCTGTTCTCAGGACTTCCTTTCTTTTGTTCTTTGTTTCTGTTTTTTTTTTTTTTTTTTTTCTTCCTTTCATTCTCAGTTTCTTTCTTTTTATGTTTTTTTTCTTCCTTTCATTCTCAGTTTCTTTTCTTTTATGCTTTTGTTCTTGGTTACAGCTCACTCTCTCTTTTTTCTTTCATTCTTGTTTTTTTTTTTTTTTTTTTTTTTTTCTTTCATTCATGGTTTCTGGTCTCAAGTGTTTTCTTTTGTTCGTCCTTGACTGTTGCTCTGTTTTCCACGCGTTCTTGGTTTCTCTCTTTTTTCTGCTCATTCTTAGTTTCTCCTCTTTTTTCTGCTCATTCTTAGTTTCTCCTCTTTTTTTCCGCTCGTTCTTGGTTTCTCCTCTCTTTTTCCCCTCCGCTCGTTCTTGGTTTCTGCTCTCTTTTTCCCCCCCACCTCGTTCTTGGTTTCTCCTCTCTTTTTCCCCCCGCTCGTTCTTGGTTTCTCCTCTTCTTGGTTCCCCCCCCCCCCCGCTCGTTCTTGGTTTCTGCTCCTTTTTCCCCCCCCTCCGCTCGTTCTTGGTTTCTGCTCTTTTTTTCCCATCCTTCTTGGTTTCTTGGTTTCTGCTCTTTTTTCCCCTCCGCTCGTTTTTTCCCCCCCATTCGTTCTTGGTTTCTGCTCTTTTTTCCCCCCGCTCGTTCTTGGTTTCTGCTCTCTTTTCCCCTCCGCCCCATCGTTCTTGGTTTCTGCTCTCTTTTTTCCCCTCCGTTCTTGGTTTCGTTCTTGGTTTCTGCCTCTTTTCTCCCCCCGCTCGTTCTTGTTCTTGGTTTCTGCTCTTTTTCCCCCACCTTCTTGTTCTTGGTTTCTCCTCTGTTTCCCCCGCGCTCGTTCTTGGTTTCTGCTCTTTTCTTTTCTTTTCCCCTTTTTCCCCCCACCTTGTTCTTGGTTTCTGCTCTCTTTTCCCCCTCCGCTCGTTCTTGTTTCTTGGTTTCTGCTCTCTTTTCCCCTCCTTTTCGTTCTTGGTTTCTGCTCTTTTTTCCCCCCACTCGTTCTTGGTTTCTGCTCTCTTTTTCCCCTCCGCTCGTTCTTGGTTTCTGCTCTCTTTTTTCCCCCGTCTTGGTTTCTGCTCTTTTTCCCCCCCCTCGTTCTTGGTTTCTGCTCTTTTTCCCCCCCGCTCGTTCTTGGTTTCTGTTCTTGGTTTTCCCCCCTCCGCTTCGTTCTTGGTTTCTGCTCTCTTCCCCCCTGCTCGTTCTTGGTTTCTGCTCTCTTTTCTTGGTTTCCCCTCCCCTCGTTCTTGGTTTCTGCTCTCTTTTTTCCCCACTCGTTCTTGGTTTCTGCTCTTCCCCCCCCTCGTTCTTGGTTTCTGCTCTTTCCCCCCCGTTCTTGGTTTCTGTTCTTGGTTTCTGCTCTTTTTCCCCCGCTCGCTCGTTCTTGGTTTTCTGCTTTCTTTCCCCCCCCCGCCCCCGCTCGTTCTTGGTTTCTGCTCTCTTTTTCCCCTCCGCTCGTTCTTGGTTTCTGCTCTCTTTTTCCCCTCCGCTCGTTCTTGGTTTCTGCTCTCTTTTCTCCCCCCGCTCGTTCTTGGTTTCTGCTCTCTTTTTTTTTTTTCTTTTGTTCATCCTTGATTCTTCTCTCTCACTTAATATACAGCAAACAGAATACAACAGTAAGCCCAATAAAAATCAACAAATATTTAAAATGGTTAAAAGTAACTTGTTCTTATTTGCTATCTTATGAACCTTTGTTTTTTATTATATTATTTAACTTTTTAGATGGAGCATTGTCACTTATTAATAAATTTTTTTATTAGTGTTTCTTTTATTCTAATTTCATTTGCTTTTTATTGTAAGTTCTAGATCATCATACCATAATCATTAGTTTGTTTTTGTTTTTTTTTTTTTAACTAATTCTCGAAAGTAAAATATTCTATCCTCCAAGCTACTATTTATGCCAGATTAAATGAAGTGCCACTGATCTCAGAACAGGCATAAATGCTGTCAACACTGGTAAATCTGCTATTTAGTGTCTTACTACATATTGTATGCAATTCACAAGATAACAGTTCCTCATTAAATTTTAACTTGTTTTTATGTTGCATTACAAAATTGAACTTTTTTTTTTTATCTACTATGAACAAGTTTCTTATCGGTTCCTGATATTTATTTTAAACATTCTGCTGAAAATTACTTTATGTAATTCCTTTAGAATTAATTTTAAGTTAAGAAACACTTGCAAGA
This sequence comes from Acanthosepion pharaonis, assembly GCA_903632075.3. Lineage (NCBI taxonomy): Eukaryota > Metazoa > Mollusca > Cephalopoda > Sepiida > Sepiidae > Acanthosepion > Acanthosepion pharaonis. Next base: position 71,052 of record CAHIKZ030003045.1, on the reverse strand, counting down.
CATTTTGGAATAACCTGTATAAAAGTATACTTTCCATTAGATAATTTATTACAGCAGGTGTGATTTTTGCCACATAACCTTTTTATTAATTTACATCTAGTCTTCTAGCTTTTATCACTTTTTATTACAACATTTAAAGTTGGTTTTATTCTACTTATTCTGGGGCTATAGAGTAAACAACATTAAGTGAAAATAAAAAAAAAGCTTCTAAAAAGCATTGTAATAAAAAAATAAATTGGTCAAAAATTAATACTAACAATGCTATATCAAAAAAATTTGAAGAAAAGTCTTTTTTTGTTTTTTTTGTACTACTCAACTCCATGGATTATTCATTTTATTGACAGATTTTCCTGTATTAACATACAGGAAAACTGTTACTAAACGTTTTATGAGTTGTTTTAATGATATATAAAGTTTTCAGTTGAGAAGCAAAAGACAAAATTCAGTACATTTGTAAAATAATCTAAATAATAAACTCTCCTGTTTTTTCCAAGGCAGACTAATATATCTTGCTAATTGTCAAATTCTAAGGGATTTTTAAACATAGGTCATCCAAGGTGAAATATTTACTAATCTTTCTGCATCATTAACTGCAAAATCATTTTCAACATGAATGTATCGTCTTGGTTACACAATTTGTGCAGATTCCTTCGATTTTTTTTTTTTTTGTTTTTTTCCTCAGTCCACAAAAAATTTTTCTTTATATTCAAATAGAATTTTTTTCAATTTGTTTTCAATCTTTGATGGACAGTGATAGTTTTCAAATATTTTGGTAATGTATAATGTGATTGATGATACCTGCTTTTAAATTCATTGCTTGGTATTGTCATCTATTTTTAATTTTTATATAGTCACTTTTAGCTGCTTTTAGTATGATTTTATTTTTTTTCAGTTTGGCAAGTTTTTGTAGCCTCTTACTTAAATATGCTAAATTAAATAAAATCAAATATCCTTTTGCAAAGCTAGGTAATTAGGATCAATGTTTTTCTCTAAAAAAATCTCGTAAAGGTAAACTTTATTCTGGATATTTCATCAAATTAAAACTTGATTTTGATATTGATTTTTACCTCCCTCCTTTCCACTGAAAATAAACAATTATTCTTTGCAACAGTGTTTTGTCTCTATTCAATTAACATTATTTACTTTTAACTCATTTCATCATCTGCTCTTAATACAATTATTTAGACACCCTTTCATTGATATCCCTTAATTTTTCAATATTTTGACAAAATTTTCACTTTCTGCTGCTTAGATAAATTTAGGTAAATCCAATCACTTAGTTTTTCACACTGTAATGTTTTAATATCACACAAATTCCAGAATATGCCCTGAATTATTTCTAGTTTTTGATAGAATGTGTGTTTAGCAATGCAGTCTTTGCCATCTGTTGACATGTGGTGAAAAGAGGCAAAGATAATATTATAGTTAGACAATGTAATCTATTTTGTCGCTGGGTATCTCACAAAAAAGTCAACATTAAATTACCCAACCAGGGTTGATGTCATAAAATCAATGAACCTGACCTATTTGGATTTTGTGGATTTACTGATAAAAATGGTTTTCTTGAAATAAGAATTTTGCTCTTTTATATATTTTCTCCTTTTCAGGTGTCTCAGCTTCATTTATTCTTTGAAATGCAAATTTAAGCTATAAAATTCAGATAATGACAAAACATTCTTATATAAAAAGTAAAACTTGATATCAAGTTAATGTTGTTTTGAAAGAACAAACAAAAACTAAGTAGATATAAAAAGGCTCTTATCAGATTCTATGTAGCAAGAAAAAATGTCTTGATTTTTTTATTTTACTGTTTGCTTATTTGCAGTTTGATTTTTTTAGTTTGATTTGCTTGATCTTATCAAGAGAATTCTTTTATTGTTATTATTATCTCCATTTTTATTAAAAGAATAAATAGTTTTATTTATTTAGTCAATTTGCTAATAAAAGCTTAGTTTGATCATTTTTTTTTCTCCTTAGAATTCAACGTTTTTATGCTTTAAATACTCTTGGGAATAGTAACCCTGAAAATTCTCAACAAATATGAAGTTTCTTTAAAGATAAAAGTATAACGTTTTATATTTAAATAATTGTTCTTTGTTTTATCAGTATCATTTTTTCCTAACATAAATAGCACAAATTAAAAACTAACATTAACAGTCTGAAATGTTTTCTGTTATTTCAGGCCACATTGAAGGTTGTTATAGGTTTATTAGACATTCAGCAGTTAAAGCAAATTCTTTCAGAAAAAATATTGAAAATAGGATAAGAACTTTAATCTGAATTGTTATCAAGTGAAAAATGAAATTTAAAATCTTAGTTATTCTTAGGAATGTTGTTTTAAACAACTGCAAAAAAGACTGTATTCTCCTCAATATAAATATTTCAGGAATATTTCAAGTTAATGAGCTTAATGAGAAAATGACTTGTATAAAACTTTCACCAAATTTACAAATAATTTTTTTTTAGCAGATAGTGAATTGTCACAATTCCACAATTGTTTGCTGTATTAACATTTCTGAAATTTATAGGTTACTCATGCAAAAGAATTATTAAAAATTAACCTATTGCTGAATGTTAGATTTTAATATTTTTTTTAAAGCTAAATCATTGATGTAAAAATATTTTCAAGTAGATGTTCACAACTGTTTTAACACTGAAACAGATCACTGGATTCATTTTATTACCTGTTACTAAAATGTTAATTTTTCTAACTTAGAACCTTGTTTATTTTATAAAGTTTGTTTATGAAGTAATGGACACTTTTCTTTTTATGTAAAACATAATTTAAAAATAGTTCAGCACCTGTTGAAATGATAAGTTAAAGCTGAAGATATAACAACATTTTGTTTATTATGTGCTAAATTACATTAACAGTCTATACCAAGAAACAACTTTTATAGTCATGAGTTATGAATCTTTATTTCCCCACAATCAGATTTCCAATTTTGGAAAAAATTTCTTCTTTAATTTTATGGTAAGCTGTCATAATAAAATCCAAGCTGGTCTATTTGATGTTCAGTATTATTGGAGGTGTTTGTTAACTTTATAATATTACCCCTATATGGCAATGCTACTAATTAAAACCAGTAGAAACCCTCCTCCCTTATCCATATTTCTTTATTTTACATTGTAAATGAAATCATAAAAAGAATAAATTACAGCAATTGTCTTTTTGAAAAACATTTAAATATGAAATATCTTTCAAAATATCTGTTCCTACCTATCGGTTTGAAAACGTATACACACACACAGTCATTTGCCAAAAGACTGGAATTATCTTGAATATTTACATATATGGATTTTGTTTTTTTATTAGTTTTATGTCTAGGAAAGCTCAAAGAATATTCTCCAGAATGCATTTCACATTAAACAGACTTTTTTAATCTGTACTTTCAGGTTTTGTTAGATAATCTTGGTTTGATACAGATCATATTTGCGATAAAAAAATATTTTATTAAAGTTTTTATTCTGTTTTAATGAAGCACTGGATATTTTTTTAATTGAATTTTCTTTTCACAGGAAAAACAGAAAAATATTAATATAAAATCTTCCTTTTGAAACTTATTCAATATAATGAAAATAAATCTTTTTATATTTAAAGCGGTATTAAATGAAGATTTTTTTTTTTTATTACTAGAAATCATTTTCTCAAATTAGGAAACCCTTCATATTATTTAAAGTAATGGTTTTTGAATAAATGTGTTTTTATTTCAATGAGGTGGATTATTTTTCCCCTGGTTTATCCTGGTAGGGTTTTCTTGTCACTAATCAATTGGTCTGTCACATTTGTTCCTGAAACTTAATTTCTTTTTCCTTTCCAGAGTCTCTGTGAGTCGAAGAACATTTGGACCTGGGAATGTCAATGTCCATGCCTGGTTTTCTAGTTCCCCTCAGCTTACAAAATGTATCTGGTTGATGGCTGTAGCCCAGCACCAGTTTTGCTTGGAAAGAAGAGACAATAAAGTAAGTCAATTTCTCTCTTTATCATCTTTATAATTTCTCATTGTTTCACATTGTCTGAAGGAGAAATGTGGTGTAGGAAGAAATCAATATTTTAAATTGAGTCTTTTACTTGACCACTGGCACCAATGGTAAGTATATAACTATCTCAGCCATGAACAGGCCATGGTTTTTCTAGTCATTTAACAGAGGCTTGCATTAATATAACTAATAAGTGTGACATAGCTGCCATATTCTTTACCGGCAATGGAATGATCATAACTATGCAAGTCAATAATTAATGAATTTGAAAACTTTAAAGATGAAAACTATTTAAAAAAATATATAGCATTGAACTGTTGTCTGTTGAATGTTAACCAATTTTTTAAGTTATATTGGAAGTAAATTTCTTTAAAAAGTATGTAATGCAGACAAACATCATTAAAAAAATCATAATCTTTTGCATAAAAAAAGCATAAAAAATATAACACATGGCACGCACATGTACTAGTTAGAAGCCTTCACTATTCTGTTGTAAATGTTTAAAAAGTATTCTGATTTCAATGAAAGATTGAACTTGAAAAATATGTTGGCAACACTTTGTAAACTGAAACTTATTCAATACTACTATGTTGATTTAATATTTTTCAAGTCAAAGCAGGACTATTTTTTAAGTTCCTAACCTCAAGTTTTATTTGAAGATTATGTACTTAAACTGATAGACTTGTAAAATAATCCTTAAAATTTTATCATTGAGTTACTTTGAGTTAATTGATCCTACACAGTGCAGTGCATATTCTGAAGGCACTCTTTTATATTGGGATAAATCAAGATGGAAATAAGGTATTTATTTAAAGCAGTTGATGATGAATTCTCTGATATTAATAAAGCTATACTATTTTGAAAAATATGTTTGTGTTACAGGCAAACTCTTACATTTAGAATACTAATTATTACTAATTTGCATGGAAACTGTGTTATTGTTTAATGGTGTAAAAAATGAAGTTAGAAATCTGAGCAAAACTGGTAAATGCTCATAAAGTTTAAAATAAAAAATATAATAGTAAAATTTACAAACTTGTGTTGTAAGAAAATCCTTTTTTTAAAAGGACTCCAATTAACAAAAGGTAGAAGTATTGCCTTATGTAAATCATGAAAAATGATCAATTTTTCTAACAGAATTAAAAGTGGAGAGGGAGCTGAGGAAGAAATGAGTACCATAGAAGAAATATTGTCAGTAGAAATTGGTGCCTTTGATACTCTATGCAAAATAGTAGGAATTTTCCCAGAACCAAAATTAACTTTTAAAGGGTTGCATCACCAGCAACTATCTAAAGCTATAGAAACTCATATAAGAAAATTAAGTTTTGTGACAATTTGCGAAAATATTTTTTTAATGTAGAGATTAGTTGAGTGTCATATTCACTTTTAATTACTTTATTTCTTGTCTAGTTTTTTTAAAGTACTGATTGAATTTATCATGTAACAAATAGTTGAAGCAGAATAAAAGAACTGAAACTGTAAATTGTTCAATCTTATGACAAATCAGTGTTGAGTTTTAAAGTCATCTTTTAACAGAAATCAGTTTAAAAAAAAATCTCATTTACCCTAACATACAGGGTGCGATGGGTAAATTATCGCCATTTTATATTTTTAATTTTGCACATGCACATTGTTTGTTTTTGATTTTGTTGACTGCACAGTATAGTAGGGTCAGTTGGGTACCTTCTATGAGAAAAAAAAAAGCACCATAACGCAATTCACACCACCAGAATTTTGGAAACAGCATGCTGTACTACTTGGCATTCGCACTGGAAGCTCCAATATGAACATTTCAGAGTGTTTAGGTGTCAATCTGAGGATTCAGTGCAGAGAATTTGATAAGAGTTGGATGAGTCTAATGGTGATTATGAAGGTACGGCAGCTCAGAAAACTCACTCTGATAAGAAAAGAACTTTTGATTTTATTTGTGAGAGCCTTAGACTTAACACAGAAGCTTACATCAAGTGCCTTGAGGAGGTAATACTGCCCTGGATCAAGGTGAATGCTGTAAGATTCTGTCTCTGGCAAAAGGACTTGCTACTTTTCAGTCATGGCTGTCAGACAATTTCTGTGGCCACATCAATACTTACATCTGGCCACCTAACTGCCCAGACTGCAACTCCTTTGATTAATATTTGAGGTGTGCAATTGAGCAATAGTCTAACAAAACTCCTTGTAACACCAAAGTTGAACTGAAGGCAAGGACTATGGCAGCCTTCACCAATTTAAACAAGGAGACCGTCCAGAAGAGTTGCAGGAGATTCTAAAGTCATCTGGAGGCTGTGATTGAAGTTAATTTATTGAATAAATTTACTCTTTAGTATTTTAAGATATTTTGGGGTTATTTTGGTAAATATATCTGTTAAAATAAGATGTCAGTATTATTTTCATTTTTGTGTAATTTAGATGACAATTTATCCATCGCACCCTGTATGTGGTAAACTATTCAATCAAAAATAAACAGTGAAAAGTTTATATATTTTCTTTCATAAATTTTGTATGTCACCACAATTGTATACACATGCAATACTTTTTCTCTTAAAGTACTTTATTTTCAGCTATTTCCATTAATATTCAAGAAAATCTATTATAATTGATAAGATTTGGTTGGATTTACATCACTTTCATAACCCAACTACTTTATTCTTCTTTAATTTCTTGTCTAATGAATAGAAAAAAATGTTTGTTTTTTTTGGTTTTTTTTGTGACAAATAATTCCTTGGTATAATTATCTGAGCAACATACATTTGTGGGAGAAGCATATTTCGAGAAGTTTTTTTTTTTTTTTTCTACTTGTGCTAATAAGATATCTCCTTTCAACATAACGATTATTATCTTCCATTTCAGCTTTCAGATTACCGAGACAATTTGTTGGGTGGGGGAACATTAATTCATTCAGAAAATTATATGGGGATGCTGAAAAGTTCTCTCTGACCAAATGATCAACAATCCAAATGTTTTTGGAATGACCTCTTTGTTAGGCTAAGAACTTTTCAGCATCCTTTCATATAGTTTACAAAACCATCATATTTTTGCAATACAAATTTCATTTACCTTTCATTTTTTATGGTTCTTAGAGATTTTTTTTAATTCTTTTGATTTTATTTATGAAAAAAGAAATTTGGTTTGGCATAGTCTTGTACTTTGTTCACTTGAAAACTTGAATTCCAACTGTTCAAAATATGTTCAGGTTATATTTTTGACAAAATGTTTTCATTTTTTTGGTTTCTTTTATAATAGTTTTGTTTATTTTTCAATGTTTGATGCTTTAATCTTGTTGTATCAATTTTTTTTTTCTCTCTCCATCACTCTCTTCAGACCTATCTCCACCCTGTCCGCAGCATGAGTGAGATAGCAGCTGAATTGTCTCATAGTTCCACTTCCCTGTCAGGATCTGGAGCATCAGACCTTAGTCGCAGTACCAGCTCTCATAGTTTGCCCAGTCTCTCCGCATCTAGATATGATGGTGAGTTCACACCTACCCTTCACACTCTCCCACCACACACACACAGACACTCTCTTTCCTTATACTACTTCTTACTTCCTTTTATCATCCAAATTCTCTGAATGTAACATACATCACAAGGCCTCTTTCAAGGCATGTATGACTGTTTGGAAATCTATTTCTTTACTGCTTCTGCACTTGAATTCTATTTACACCTTCTCTCAGTTGAACCTCATATGAAATCAATCACAAAATTCAATTTCAATACATTTTGGCTTTGTTAATAGCAACACTCATAATATTTATAAAAACTAAAATTAACAGATTACTCTTAAAAAATCTATTTTTATTCACAAGTGATCTGCTCTTTCTAAATTGACTTATAGGTACTTCCATGAGATCGCTAAAAAAAGAGCATAGCATGATGAAAAAGACGCCAAACTTGACAAAAACAAAATTTTATCATCTAAATGTTTGTTGTTATTAAGAAGAAAGACCAAAGTTTTTTTTTATTATTTTTTTAAAATTTTTCCTTCTTTTTAGAACATTCTAAATTTTGATTAAAAAATCTTGTTTCTCTTTGTATCACTGGAACTAGTAAAATAACATATACAATTTTTAGCACGTTTTTTTTTTTTTGTATGACACACATTAATTTGGAAAATTTTGCAAAAATAAAAACAATTGTCAGATGTTAATGAAACTTTCAGAAACTATTCATAGATGGAAATAATTATAAATGTTTTTTTTTATTAAAGTCATGGCAGAAATATTTTTTTATATATACCATAACTAATTTTATGAAAACTCTAGAAATTTGATCAAATACAGTTTAGTGATTACAATAGTTAAAAGCACAAGGCTTTGAGGAATGCAAATCATTTTTTTTTTAATTGGAACCTGAAAATCAGCTCTGAATTGTGACATACAAAACTCCATAAAACAAAGATATTATTTAATTTTAAATGCTTTTATTTGCTTTTATGAATACGGACAATATTTTCTAAAAGCAAGAAAGTTTTTGATGAAAAATGAATTATTAATACAATTATTTGTTATTTCTTTAATTATAATAGATTTTTACATTTAATTTGTTAAAATGTTATAAAATTAGTTAAGAGCTGCATCCACTTTCGTAAATGTCCTTCTGAGATAGATCTTTTTTTACAACATTGTAAATTGTAGGTATGTGCATGAGATCGATAAAAAAATAGCATACCATGAATAAAAAAGGCCTTAAATTTGATTAAAATAATTTTTATCGTATAAATGTTAATGTTATTATCAAGAGGAATGATCAAAGTATTTTTTGAATATTTTTTAAAATTTTTTAATAATTTCTAGCACGTCCAAAATTTTTTTTTGAAGCAATCTTCTAAAAATTTGAATTTTTAAAGATCGATAATCTCCTGTTGTTTTTGACATTTGTTTACAAAAGTGAATGTTGCCATTTAAAATTTATTTAAAAAATCAATTATGATTTTTTTTTAACTAATTTTAAAAAAAATTAGAAATTAGAAAGTTTATTTAGTATATTTTGAAACAAAGATTGCTTATTTTCTGTGATGAAAACATGTTTTTTTTTTTAATGGGAGAAAGCCGATCTGAACTGCGTGTTGATTTGACAAATGACAAGTGCTTGTTTTTCATCAAATTTACTGACATATTACGTGAAAGAAATTTATAGTACGGAAGGTCGTAAGTGACAATTTATCTTTACGTTAACAACTTATTTACCTCGTTATTTTTAAGTAGTCATACCATGAAAAAAAAATAAATGATTAAACTTGACGAAATCAGAATTTTATTACCAAAATGTTTATGTTACTATTAAGGGGAGAGAACAAAGTAATTTTTCATTATTTTTAAATAATTTTCTGTCTTTATTAGAACGTTTTAACTTTTGATTGAAAAATCTCATTTCTCGTCATCACCGGAACTTTAGTAAATAACATGGCAAATTTTTTGTTCATTTTTTTTTATGACACATTAATTTTGAAAAATCTTGCAAAAATAGAAATAATTGTCAGATTTTAAAAAAAATTTCAGGAATGATGGAAATTATTATAAATTTTTAAAGTAATTTTATATAAATATAAAAAAAATTAACAGTGCCGTACAAATCAAGTCATGTGATGTTTTTATTGATCATGTTTCTTCAAAAAAATCCGTACATTTGATTTAAGATTTTTTTTTTTCTACACATAGGTTAAAGGACAGTAAGATTATTCTCATTGCTGTTACGTTGATTTTAAAAATCTTGTACTATTTATAATCTGTACAGATATAGGTACCTAAAAATATAGCATTATATACAGGATTCAAAACTACCGCTAATTTTAGAATATTTAACAACTTTTAGTAACTTTTAGTAACTTTATGTAAAAATAATAAAATAATTTATTAAATAACAATTAATTCATTTAAAATTCATTTTTTTTTCAAAAAGTTTTTTGCCTTCAGACAATATTATGCATATTGATAAAAAACAAATAAAAGCAACTAAAAGCATTTAAAATTAAATAGTATTTTTGTTTTATTGGGTTTTGTATGTTAAAATTCAGAGCTGATTTTCGGTTTACGTGTTCGGAATTTTTCAAAGAAAACCTGATTTACTTTCCTCAAAGCCTTTTTTGTTTTTATTAATATAATGACTTTTTTAAATCGTCCATAAACTTTTACAGTTTTCTTTAATTCATTTATGGGGTGGTAATATATGTATAAAAAAAAATATTTTTATAATGACTTTTAAAAAAAACAATATATTTATAATAATTTCCATCATTTCTGAATAGTTTCTGAAAGTTTCATTAAAATCTGACAATTATTTCTATTTTTTCAAGATTTTCAAAATTAATGTGTGTCATAAGAAAAAATGCACAAAAAATTCAAATGTTATTTACTAGAGTTCCGGTGATGACGAGAAACAAGGTTTTTTCAATCGAAAGTTAGAATGTTGTAATAAAGACAGAAAATTTTTAAAAAATAATTAAAAATTACTTTGTTCTTTACTTTAATTATAATAACATAGACATTTTGGCGTTAAAATTTTGTTTTCGTCAAGTTTGACGTCTTTTTCATCAGACTATACGCTTTTTTTAGCGATCTCGTGCATATCCCTAGTAAATTGTATCGTTTTGACTAATCAGAAGACCCGCAGTAATTAAGAAATTTAATTTTATATTTATAACTGGGTTGTAATTATAAAGTATGGAAGACCAACCAGGATACAATTAAGTTGCGTTATTTGAGTTAAGCATTGTTCTCCACTGTTAAGGCCTTTACTTTTGCAAAACACATGTGAAGTTAATTTGATTTTTCAATTTCAACTGAGAAGGGTACCTACAAGTATCAGTATCATCTTATGAAATTTATATGATCTTATTTTTATATTAATCTCAGTTATGACATTTTTCCATAAACGAAATATCAAAATTAATAATAAAATGAATGGAAATACAAATAACACAGTAAAATGTAATATATATTCATAAAATTATAGTATTTTATGTACACTTCTGATAAAATTTCATAAGAAAAGTACCTATAAATTAATTAGATACCTTTCTTATGAAATTTAATCTCACTCTTAACAGTCTTATTTTAATTTCTTTATAATATATTTTCCATAAAGCACCGTAAATATAAAAAAAAAAAATTAGAGCACTGAAAGTTTTCCTTAGAAATAACGAGGTAAATAATTTGTTCACTTAAATCTAAATAATTTCAATTCTCTCCTTCCATAGAACAAATTATCCTCACATAATCCGTCAATACGTCAAGTGACACGAAATGTTATGACCTGCTTTGTTTAATTTTCAAACTATACCTTTTCAGCGTAGAAACTAGATAATTCTGGTTTCAAAATATTTTAAATAAACATTATAATTTCTGATTTTCTTAAAATAAGTTTTGAAAAAAATAATTGATTTTTAAAAGAATTTCAAACTGAGATTTTCTTTTTTTTTTTTTTTTTTATAAAATGGAAAAAAATGGCTGATATGATTGATTATCTGTCAATTTTGCTGACTCAAAAAAACAATATTTTTGACGAAAATTTTGGACGTGCTGGGAATGATTAAAAAATGTAAAAAAATACCCCCAAAATACTTTGATCTTTTCTCTTAATAATAACATAAACATTTAGACGATAAAATTTTGTTTTCATCCAGTTTGGCGTCTTTTTCATCATGCTATGCTCCTCTTTAGCGATCTCATGGAGGTACCTACTTAAATAACATCAACTTTTCATCTGAAAAGAATTTTAACATTATTTTTTTTAAAACTATAACTAATAGTTTTTCCCCTCAACATGGAATAAGAAAGCATTTAAAAAAAAAATGTGGAAGTGCCAAAAAAAAGTATACTCCCTACTTTATACCACTTTTCTGCTTTTTAGAAGGACAAAGTAAATCTCAAATAATGAACAAGATCAAAATTCAAGTTAATCTTGCATGATTAGAAACATGATCAGAAAAGAATATTTCAACAATTTATCATACACTTTTGACTTTGGTTTTCACTCACCTTAAGTTGTATTTAATCAAGAATTATTTTTATGCTTTTCATGCAAGATATTTAAATTTACAATATGAAAAAATCAAATATGACTAATATGGTATTTCGTAATTGTTCTTAAGAGCATTGCAAAGCCAATTATAAAAACGTAGAATTTTTCAATATGCTTTCATCTTAAGAATAACTAATAAAATTAATTCTTGGCTCATGAAACATACACTGATAGATTTTGCACTTTTTAAGTTTTTAAAAAATACATTTCTTCATAATTTTATTCCTAACATGAAAATCAAAGAAGTCAGGTGAACCTGAACAATATTCTATTCTCTCAATTAGAGGGAAGTATAAGGAGCAGTGCAAGAGTGAACAAATCAAATGTAAGATTGTCTATTATTTATGGTAAGGATGCAGACAAGCAACTATAAAATTTAATAAAGAAACATTATTTTAATATTAACTCGGGAATCATGGTCTTTGATCTTTATTTTATCTTATTCTTTGCTATCTGAAATGCTTTCTTCTACTCTGTTATTTATTCACTTAGAATAAGTACTGGACACATATAAAAAAGCCAAACATGACTAACCTAGTCTTAAATAATGAAGAACTTGTGAAAAAGGCTGACATGAAATCTGGAAAAAAAACAAAGAAACTCAGCATCATGTTAAAATAAAAACAGTTCTTAATTTATTAAAAAAATAAATTTATATGATTTTAAATAGAACAAATTAGGGAATATGTTCTTTAATTATTTTTTTTTTCTCCCATTGTTATTATTTATTTTTTGCAATACTATTATTGCTTTGTATTATTTACATATTTAATCTCTCCAAAACACACACTGGTTGAAATGGGTGATTGTTATTAAATTTAATAAAGATTATTTCACTGTACTGTTTATCAAAATGTTAAATCAACAATAACTTGAAAAAAAATAAATGTCTGTTGAAAGTGTAAGCTATAAAAAAATATAATTACTCACATTCATCTTTTGTTTCTTGTTATACATGATCTATAGCAAAAACATTTTTATTTTTGTAATATTTGATAAATGTAACTTTTAATTATTACAAGAAATTAGCATTCCAGAAATACAGAAAAACAAATGGTTGTGTAAAGATATTTTGTATTCTAGGTCCTTACACAGTGGAATATAAGATAGTCAACCAATTTTGCACAATTTTTTATCCTATGAATAATCCTCATTTTAGTTTGTTGATAGATTGTTCAGTACTCACATTAATTTTGTTTGATGTTTAATAGTATCCGTGTTTATTAGTATTGGCTACTGACAGCCAAATAAAAAATTGCAATCTATATTAGAAAAGAAGAGCTGATTCTCTGTCCATCACATACTGCCTGCATGTGACTTTATATGCATACACACACACACACACACACACACAATTTGACAGAGTTGGAAATAAGATGTTAAAATAATGCATTCCCCATTCACTCACCAGTCTGGGCAACTCCCAATCTGGGCTGAGCAACAAAATTATTAAGTTGAAGACAAAAAAAAATATTAATTTTTAAGACCCTATAAAATAAGATTTTATTGAACTTTCATAAATTATTCAGTAATTAATAAAATTATTTTTTAAAGTTTTCTTTTCTTTTTTTTTCTTATTTTTAAATTTGGTAGAAATATTTTTAGATCTGTTATTGAATTAAAATAAACATGGATGTACACAATTTGAATGAAATGTCCAATTGTGTTATGTGGGCTAATTTCCATTTTGATCTAGCAACAACCTCTTTTCTTTTAAATGGACAAACAACTTTGATTTGAAATTTGATAATCTTGACATCAGTGAAGCAACAGGTACCAAACTAGTATCTTTTGAAATCTATTATAAATGAAAAAAAAAGTTAAAAACAGTTATTAATAGAAATATCTCTTTGCCATGCCTTTAATGATTGCTAACTTTTTTTCTTTCTTATCTCTTTTCAAAGGGACCCATAGTACAAAATCTCATGTGTAAAATTGGTGATAATAAAAAAAACTATAAAAATTTTATTTCTCAATACATTGTTAACATGAAATATTCATGATGATATTTGTAAAAAAAAAAAAAAAATTCCAGTTGTTTAAAATTTTTTAAAGGATTTAATGGCTAAACAGAAAATCAGTTTTAAAATATTAACCAACAATTTTAAATTCAGCTTCTAGTTATAATGAATTTTTAATTCCTGTTCTTTGAAAAAGGAAAATTTTTTAAACAGTAGACTGTTAAACTTTCTGCTTTGACTGTTTATTCTCATTAGCTGTTTACCCTTTGATCAAATGGGACTACCTTTTCTAATTGATGAGAATGTTTTAAAAAAATTCATTGAAAACTTTGACTTGGTTAACTCACCAGTTCCAAGAGAATTTGTTTATTAACTATATTTGTTTAGAATTCTCTATTTTCTTTTTGCTTATTTCATTATTCAATTGTATGATAAGAGTAAATTTAAAAATCATTTTTGTAATTCTATCTGTTTTTATTTTAGAATTTTTAATGAACAATCAAAGAATAAAGTCTTTATTTTATACACTTTGCATTGTTCACATTGTTTTACAGTGCTTTGAGTGGGGAATGACAATGAGTCTTAAGTGATTCTTAGACATAAACAAAGATATAAATATTCATTCAAATGAGTGTTTATCAAATAAGTTGAGAAAGAAAGATACAAAATTGCTGCAATTCTGACAAAACTGTAAAAAGAAACAATCATTATCATAAAAGATGATTTCTAGTCTGTCAATATTTTGAGGCCAGCTAACAATAATCACCATGCTGCTTTTATAATATTGGCAATGCCTTATAAATTAAAAAAAAAATAAGACTGATGTAAAGTACTTACTTGATTATAATCATCGACTTGGATGCATATTCATGATAGGAATGAAAATCCTTTAATGAAATGTCTTAGCTTTCAGTCACCTGGAGATTTGGTGTGAAAGAGGTACTTGTTCTTTGTTCATGTTAAGAGATGAGACTAAAAAAGGAATAAATTTTTTTATACTTAGATGTGAAGTATTGATTGGTTTGTTGGGTAGGAGTAATTTGCTGTTGTTGATGAGAGAAGCAAAGATGTGAACAAAGATAAAGAGTTGCATGAAGTAAGTGGTTTTGAGAGTTTCCAGTGAAGAGGAATGGCAAATGACATTCAAAGAAAGATTTTATGGCTATATTTGGAACAAAGCATCTAGTTAAAAGCAAATACTTTCCTTTAACTGCAATTATCCTGAGGATAAATAATTGCATATCTTCCTTGAAAATTAGTTGCTAATGTATTACAAAAAAGGATTTAAATACAGGAAGATAAACAGTGTTTAAATAATTCTTAATGCATGCAATGAATGGGTGCTGATTTTTCTCCTCAATTTTCTAGAATTTATCTCAAAAATTGGATTATACACATAAAAATTGAGGACACTTTTTTCCTTTTTTTTTTTTTTTTTTTTCCACTCCTGAAGTTGTTGAAGATTGTAATAAATTCTTTTACTTTTCTATCTCTTTGTTCAGAATATCACAACTCATGATTCAAGAATATTAAGCATGATTTTTTCCTCAATGCTTAAAGAATTGTGATGTTCTTTCTTTGCTTCTTTTATACTTCAACATTATCTTGAGGATATTAATCATTATGAGTGCTTTTTTTTTTTTTTATAGGTGTTTGGAGATTAGTAAATGATGTTTCATGTATTTAATCTAACAAATCCAAAACTTCAACTCATTCACAAAACACACTGGTTTGCTCAACAGTGTTATTTTCCAGTTTAGTTAGCAAGAGCTGGCAGTCATTTGTTATGAAGCATTGAAGAAATTCTTGCAGGGTACATGTTGCATAGCAAGCAGTGAGTTCGCCCTAAGGGGGACTCAAAGAAGAAGAGGTAGACTTGTCTTTTTCCTCTTAAGCAGCAGGAGGGAGATTCAATTACAGTAGGCAGCAGCAGCAGCAAGGGCACAATAAACTAAAGTGGAGGAACAGAGGTGGAAAAATTTGTTTCACCCACCCACCTCTTTATCACTTAAAAAAATTTACTTACTCCATCTTCTAGTTGGCTTCATTGGTACCAGTATACACTAAGATTGTGAAGTTTGTCGTGTGGGCTTGTGGCTTTTCAACTTTCTTTCCAATATGGCTTTCCATGGAGAAATTTACAAGACAATTTGTCCAACAGAGAACTATTAATCATAAAAGATTTGAGGATGGAATTTACTTGATTTATTTATTTAGCATGGCTTCACATACATTGACAACTAATGTTTATCTTAACCACCGGTATGTACTACTGTCACTACTACTATAATTGTTTATTACTAGCTTTTTTCACTGATTAGGAATTTGTCATGACAAACTGCTTCTTTCTATAGTTTGTGTAGAATTTATATGGTATTTTGAAAATTAGGTTGCTCCAGAAATTTCTTTTCTTTAAAGTATTCTAACTCTTAAGGCTTCATAAATTCTTCATTTCTAGGACACTAGAGTAACATTGAAAATAACATCCTTGAACAATTTAAAAAGGTAAATAAATATAATTTTGAAAAGGCTAAAAACCTCATATTTTCTAAAGATTGAAAATGATTTGCTAATCTTGCTTGTATTTTTATTTGAGTTTCTTGAAGTCCTGTTATGTTTGATAAATAGCTGTTTAAGGGAGCAAGAAGCTATAAAGTAAAATTTTATTCCCTCCTCTAAGTATTTGAATATTAATTGGTAATGTAAAGCATACAATTTTAGATTTCTTTTTAAACACTTCTGATTTTATAATCACTTTTCTTTTTGTTGATTTTTTTTTTAACACATCTTGTTGCTGTTTAGGAAGCACTACCAATTAAATTACCACCATCTCGAAAATCCTTTTGTTAAAATGATAGTCTAAGGTAATATGAAACAAATATATTTTCTACCTGTAAAACTATTTAGTAATTTCAGGTGCAAGTTGAAAATGCTTCAACTAAAACAATATAACCTAAAGTTTGAATGCAAATATGCAAATGCTGTGATCAAATTTTTCTATTTTATTATTAATGAAAACCTTGCAATTGAAAATGTTTTTCATTATAGCATTCTGAAATTTCCCAACGGCCTTAATATCTTCAGAGAATTCTTCTCGGCTTCAAAATCAAATCCATATTAGTTTGCTGGTGATTCACTAATGAGTCTTAAGGCTACAAGTAAATTAATTGTTCTTTCAATTATTTTATTAGTAATCAAAGCTGTAATAGAGATTGTTTCTCTTAAAGTAAGCCCTAATTAAGAGACTTGAATGGTAATTTACTCTAATGTATTGAACAGTTATTGTACTATCTTCTTGTGGTTGTGATATTTGTTTTTTTCTATTGAGATTTATGAAAATAGTCATTTTATAAAGTGACTGTTATTTTAATTTGCAAACTGTTACTGACTTAATATTAGTTTAATTTGCTCAGTTATTTCTGGAACAAAAATTAAGCAATAATCGGGATTTAAAACTTGAAAATAATTCCTTGTAAATAAAAACAGTTCAGAAGGAATCTCCTCTCTTAAAAACAGCTGTCTTTAAAAATGCTTGTGTTGTCTAAATTGTATGTTTTGATCTGCATTCTTGTTTAGTGGGAATTTTTAAAAATTATACTTTGATCTTTAAACATTTGTAACATTTTAGGCTTTGAAAAGAGTAATGTGACTAGTGTGTCCATGCATAGCTTAATTTGTATATTCATACATATACAAAAATGTCTCTTTATTTACCAACTTGAAAGTAGAACAATATCCTCAAAAATATTCTTAATATAACTAACATATTTAAATAAATGGATGGAATTTACTTCATTATTATATAATTTGTATCATTTCTTTTCTCTGAAGTCTATACTACAAGAATAATGTAATCTACAGATGATATTTTGTATTGGTTCATTGTATTTAGATCCTATTTAGTTTGAAGTGAACAAATGACCCCCTCTCTCTTTCACACGCACACACAAAACAGAAACTCCTTTGGGCAACAAACATTCATTAGTAACTAATAAGGCAATTATTTCAGTACACTTTGATGTCAAAGATATGTATTTTATATAATTACAATGTATAATAATAGTTAAGTGACAACTCTGTTCCCCAATCTGATGCATTTTATCCAACTTTTGTTCTATACAAGATTTTGTATTCATGCTATTCTATGTGGTTTGTTTTTCCCCAAAAATAAATTTTTATAGATGTATAAGACAGAATCATTGTTTTGTCAGGTGATTTATATGGGTTAAACTTTGTTAGTCACAGCCACAGTGATGAGATCAAATTCTTTATGATTGACATTCTCATAGACATGAATAAAAGTATTTTGCTTAACAAAAACATTTGATCTTTTTAAACGGAACAGCAATATACTTCAGTCTGACCATTATACAATCAAAATAATTTTAATATTTCTCAGAGTCTAGTTTCATTACAGATTGCATTGGTTTCCACTATTTTATCATTTTTCCTCATAATGTAAATCATTTATCAATTTTCTTTTCACTTCTATATTTCTGTTATTTTTATTTCATTTATTAATGCTCAGCATAAATTTTTGCTTTTAGTCTATCATCTGCTTCAGAAAAATTTTATCTAAAGGATATATTAACAAAATATAATTTCAGATCTGTTACATACTGCTGTCATTAATCTTCTGATAACAAATCTCTTCTAATTAAATAATTTTATTGATCATTATTTTGATTATTAAACATGTTCTAACATTAGAAACAAACATTGTCACTTATATGAGGGAATCATAAACATTTGTTTGGCTTGAGTAAAAACTAAGGTATTTTATTTTTGACATTAATTTTATTGAATGTATTTGCCATTTTGTTTCGCTGTGATATTTTCTCTTTTGGATAACTTCATAATTTAGCTTAACCCCATACCTCAATTATTCTCTTGTAGTTAACATTTTTATAAATTTTTCATTGCTTGTTGCAATTTTTAAAAAAATGGAATATTTTCATTAACAAATCACACACACACACACACACACACACACACACACACACACACACACACAAAAGGATGATCCTATAAGTTCCTCCCCACCCCCAACACACAAGCACATCCAAGCAACTAGCTAACCTGGAGAAAATGATTTTCAATACTTGATTTGGATATTTTGACTATGTTGGCTTTTTCTTGTATTGTCAAGCATTAATTTCAAGTAATGTCTTCATTTAATTTTTATCGACCTCAATTAATCAACCTGACTATAGATCATTGTTCAATAAATCTTCAATGCAAAACTTCACAAGCTGCCTTTAATGCATTGTATTTAAAGTACCTTTTCCATAAAATACACAAATCATGGTTTGTTTTTTTGTTTTTTTGGCATCTCATGTTTACTTTTCTTAAAATGAAAAATATATTGCTTATTTTTTTCAAACAACAAAAATATGCCTGTTTTGACAAATTCATTTATGATAACTGTCACAATACAATCAAAAACAATCTTTGTGAGTAAAATTAATGAAAACTAATCATCCTTAATAACAAAAATAAAGTGAACATATTTTCCAACCTAATACAACTTAAAGTATATTAACCAGCCAACTGTTTGCTTAATCTCTCCAGTTGTAACAAACATTTGGGTATTTGTTAATTTTGACCACTTCACAGGAATCCTCATAGATTTATTGATAATAGATAAGCATTGAATACACCATAAAATTTTAAATAAGAATTCTATGAATGAAAAATGAATGTATTCAACCATGATCATTTTTTTGGTTAGCAAACTATCAAAAAATTGCTTGCTAGTCATAAATGTCTAGAGCATTTTAAAACCTACCAGTACACTTATCTCTACTTGGATATGTCTTTTTTACTGCTCAGAGAATATCATTAAAAAGGCCACGACTTATTTTTCTGACTTCTATTAACAAATGCTTCAATATCACAGGCACCATTCTCTAACCAAATGGAGTGTTTCTAAACTGGCTCCTTACTTTTTTGTTTTTATTCTATTCACTCTCTCTCTGATATTAAATGATAACATTTAGACTTTTAAATAAAAAAGAAAAAGAAAAAATCCTCATTATTTTAAATTTTAAAGCACATACACAGGGAACAACTTTGAACTGGAATTGTATCTGCTTAAGTTTCATTTGATAAGAATTAACCACTCAGAGGTGTCTGACAAGATATTTTGCCAAAATGATGTCTGCCAAAAAATTTCAATCTTGAGTGATTTACCCTTACTTGGTTTGTAAAATCATTTTTGTTTCTTAATTTATCAGTATATTTTACTAAAACCTTTTCACCTCATTTGGCCATTACAGAAAACCGTCTTAATAAAGAATAGTGCTTAATTATA
The DNA here is from genome assembly GCA_903632075.3 of Acanthosepion pharaonis. Classification (NCBI taxonomy): domain Eukaryota; kingdom Metazoa; phylum Mollusca; class Cephalopoda; order Sepiida; family Sepiidae; genus Acanthosepion; species Acanthosepion pharaonis. The sequence continues at coordinate 50,782 of CAHIKZ030003045.1, read as the reverse complement.
ACACTGGACTTACCAACTTCAGAAATTCAATATTGTCTTAAGTTACTTGATTAGCTTCTGTTTTGATGCTTTCATTATCAGCAAGTTTTGCTGTCTACAGATATTTGACAAATGATAAAGATTTACATGTGTTGGGAAATTAAACAAAGCATAATGACAACTTATTTCTCAAATGCTTAAACTGTACTTGAGAAAGATATTTTAACAATATGTTAGTTGTGATAAGAGTGCTGTAGGCTTTCTCTGTATGATTGACAGGTTATGCAAAAGTTTCTCTCATTTATATACAAGTGACTTTTAAGCAGCCAGGAAACAACCAATCTCTAAAGGAATATCAAATTGTAAAATGTATGAATAAGCCATCTTTCTTATTTGGTTGCACTTGAATATGCCCTATAGCCAGGCTACCTTGTTTTATCTGCATGATAATTGTACAAATCCTACAGATTCTGCAAATTAAGCATCAGCTCAGATTATCAGTGGCACTTCCTTTCAGACATGGGTGCAGATTATCAATTCTTCACTTTGAAATTAATCTTTCAGCATTTTAACCACTTTATGATTTAGGTACAGGTTCTTTCTGCCACAGATTTGTTAGGATTGATTAATTGATTGTTTTTCATCAACCCTTTGTAGCTTATTTAAAGCTGAAAAATTTGAGATTGTAAGAATAATTCTTATTCTTTTTTTTTTTTTTTAATTTTTTGAGAATAACAATGATTTTTCCAAATAAAAATCCTACTGTTTAACCCATAGCCGAGGTGAATAAATGGATTCATAACATTCTCAAGGGTATTTGCACATAAATGAATGTAATAAAGCTGACTGAAATTCTAACCCGACTCCAATTTCTCCTGAGCTGCTATCCATTACACCTCCCACACAGCCACATTTGTTAGGAATGCAAGAAAAATTCTTTGAATTGGATCAAGTTATTTTTTTAAGTTGAAGCTTATAATTTGTATTACAAATGGAGGTAATATTTTCTTCAACTGGTTTCTCAGTCTCCCTTTAGAAAAGCTAAAACCTCTGTTAAAATTATATTATGGTCAATATAATTTTAACATAAAAGTTTTACTAAACAGATTTTTTATGCTCCTACCTTGTGCATGCATATCACATATAGAAGTTTACTATTTAAAATATAAAAATCTAAATTATTTTAATTTTTCAATTTTTGGTTTCCAAAAATTACAAAATAATTGAATCTATTTAGTTCCTTACATTTTTGTTAAAAAAAGAAAAAAAAATAGTCTCTTATATGCAAAGTCAGTTTGTTATTACTATAGTTGCTTTTATACTCTTTTGTAAAAATCTGCATTTAAATGTTGCTTTTACAACAAACCAATTTATTATGCATTCTATTACTACTTAGAAACAGGTACCAATTTGTCAGCAGAAAGACACACACACACACACACACACACACACACACACACACACACACATATATATATATATATATATATATATATATATATATATATAATTGTGTATTTGGAGAGTAATCCCTCTTTTATACAAGTTTCACTAAAAATGACTGACAAGGTACTGCAGTTAATTTTTTTATTTAATTTTTCTTGTGTTCTTATAATTTTCTTCTTTTCTGGACATAAATTATGTAGAAATCATCCAAATGTTTTATATGTCATTATAAAGAAATATACAACTCCAGTCAACAAAAACAAAAAAATTAAATTCTCGGCTATAAAAAATTTAAAACTGCTAATTTCATTGGCAAAAATAATAATTCACCTGCAAAATCCAAATTACAGAGAACCAATACTATTCATGAATTCACATATCCTTTAAGCAATTGTGTTCCTGATCAAACCAAATTTGTAAATAATTATATTTTATATACTACAAGAAGAAGACTCATGTTACATCTCTCTGACCATTGCTCACTTATGGTCTCATTTAAATAAATGTGGAGGCCTACCAAACTTTATCTGCAACATATTTGTTAATAATATAGATATAATAGCCACATCCACATGAAAAAAAAGGCTAAAACTAATGGAAGCATTATTAATAAAAAAAAGAAAAAGCCAACACTCAATAATATTAATTATATTGTGTTATGTATGTATCTAGAGTTATAGGAATGTTCAGAAAATAAGACATTCCTATAACTCTAGATACATACATAACACAATCCATACATTCAGTTAAAAGTAAAAATAAAATCATTGATAATAGCTAAAAGTATAACTGAAAGCACTTAGACAAACAAAATATTTGGACACTTTCTACATAGTTTATGTCCAGAAAAGAAAATTATAAGAGCACAAGAAAAATTAAATAGAAACTTAACTACAGTACCTTGTTAGTATTTTTAATGAAACTTGTATAAATATAGATATGACCCCAAAGCCAATGTTTAATTTTGATGAATCTTTCCTCCAAACATTCCCTGTTAAAATTGAGCTGTTCATCTTCCATCTGATACAGCTTATTCTTTAAAAATATTCCTGTAAACTTTATATTGTTTACATATATTTCCTGGTTAACTTTTGTCTATAACTTTGCCTTTTCTCCGCTTTTATAGTGACTTATGTTTATATCCAAGTTCACTATTAGGAAAAAAAAAATCATAACATTATAAATCTTTCTATAAATTACATCTTTAAATTATCTGAAATTGTGATTTTTGTAACTGGTATACCCACCAAATTCCTTTATGTATGACTGATTTCCATTGACTTTGATAAAGTTTAAAAAAAAAACGTTATAAAATTTTGTTTCATGTCCTCCCATTTCATTGTTCATATCATAATTATTCAAAGAAACCTAGTTTTATAGTTTTCACGAGATGAAAAAAAAAATGTAACCCAAATTTTTTCACAGCTGTTCTCAGCCTATTTGAAGAAGTAATATTAGAGATTACACCCAGAATGTTTGTAATTGTCAACATGTCAACAATTTTTCATTTACAACATTTTTCTAGTAAATATTGATCCTGAGAAGGTCAAGAAGGAAATGTACCAAGCATTAAAGGAGCGACAGGAGGCCCTTAAAGAAGCCCTAAGAAAAAAAAATGAAGAATTCAAACAACTTTGCATCCAAGAAGGGGTAAGTATCACTTTTTAACAGTATTTTCTCTAAGATCACACTCAGGAATTTCTAAGTGTGTCTAAATTGTCCAAAATAATTCTTAAATATTTCAGGATATCATAGTATTTCACCTAATTATTTTTCTCCATAAAACATACAATTCATTATTATCTGTTAATGTAGTTTTCATATATGAGGTTTTGGTCATTGAAATGATTTTGGGAAGTGGGCTAAACTTTTAAGCACCCCTTAGTTTCAATTTAATTAAAATGTTCATTTTCATATAACAAACGTTGATATTTTTATTTCTTATATCTATAGAAATTTTGTACAATTCTCCTCTTTGCATAACCTAATCCTCAAAGATGCACACATAGATGAGCTTAGTAAACCTGATTTTTGCCAAGCTCATGTGGCCTTAAGAAGCCATACTTGGTTTAATTCATTACATAGCCTGCAAATTTAAAATGCATTTTGAATAAATGAAAATACAGCCACATCTGTATGTATGTGTGTATGATGATTGATATGAAATATCCAAAGATGGAATTTGTGAAAACCAGTTGGATGTTTTAATTTTTTTTTATTTTCTTGTTAATATTTCTTTCTCTTACAAGCATTTTCAAAACAAATAAAAAAAAATTAATGAAAGAAGTTATTGTGGCAACCCTGCTACTTATAAACACTGAGGTTAACTTGAAAACAGTTAATATTTAAAAATATCTGTCAACAAATCAATGACATTTGTACTTAGGAAATGTTAAAATAAAATGTAAATATGATGATTTGATATAGATAAATAAATAAATATTTACATGATTAGGAGAAATACAATCAAAATACTTTTAAACTCCACCATCTTAATTATTTTATATTTAATGAGAAACAAAAAGTTCATCACATAAAAATAAGAGAATGAACAATTTACATAAATAAACTTAATAAAACTACACAGTATACTAACCACCAAATTGAACTTAATATAAAATTTGTTACAACTATTTTTAAAACAATAAGAGACTTGATTAATACAGAACAAAATAAAAACGACCTAAAATCCGAAGTGGGAATTTACATTATAGACAGTAATAGATATTGCAAAAAAATACATTGGTGAAACTTAAGGAATTTAAAGAAAAGATTATATGAACACAAAAGAAATCTTTCACAAAACAGCACATTCAATGCATGTTGTTCATTGTAATGAATCTGAATATAATTTCTACTTAAAAATGCTGTTTTCATTAAAGGAGAAAGTAATTTACTAAAGCAAATATTTATAGGAAGTTCAAATTTCTGAGTTTTTCATCATAAACATTTCACCTAAATAAATTTTCTGTTGTTGCAATATAGAATATTTAAAAACAACAGTGATAAAAAAATAGAAGCATTGAGAAACTAAATGAAATCAGCTGAGGATTTGATAGAAAATTTTTTAATTTAGCACCCCTACATCTTCAGTACATCCTCATAGACAATATTTTTGTTTATATTTTCCTACCTTCCCCCCTATATATATATATATATATATATATATAATTTCAATAAGAAAATCATTTTAATCTGAAGTCCTTTTAAAAAATGAAACACAATACATAATTTTCTTTCTATGTTGTCATTCTATTACCTAGCATTTTGATATATAGAAATTTATTTAATTTTATCCCAAGATAAATAAAAGAAAATTATTCTAAGAAAAATAAAGCCCATGTAACCAAAAAAAAAAAAAATAACAGTCAAAAATATAATTTGTGACTTTTAATATTTAGATGTTAAGAAAAGTAGAGAATTTAATTAAAATTTTTATTAAGATACTTAACCAGAATTTATTTTAATATTCTTTAAGTATTACCTTAACTAGAACAGGTGATATTACCTTAACTAGAACAGGTGATATTACCTTAACTAGAACAGGTGATATTACCTTAACTAGAACAGGTGATATTACCTTAACTAGAACAGGTGATATTACCTTAACTAGAACAGGTGATATTACCTTATTACCTTAACTAGAACAGGTGATATTACCTTTAACTAGAACAGGTGATATTACCTTAACTAGAACAGGTGATATTACCTTAACTAGAACAGGTGATATTACCTTAGAACAGGTGATATTACCTTAACTAGAACAGGTGATATTACCTTAACTAGAACAGGTGATATTACCTTAACTAGAACAGGTGATATTACCTTAACTAGAACAGGTGATATAACAAAAATCTACTTTTTGATAAAATGATTTGAATTATAATAACTTATCCAATAATTCTTCCAGATACGTAATGATGAATAAATTTAACTATTTTGACATTTTTAAAATTGAAAAGATGGTTTGTATATGGGAGAATAAAGAATTTAATGTATCCCTGATTTTTATGGCTATTTTGTGTTCATTGAACACATTTTTTTAAATGTCAATGTTTCACCAATATAAATTTTATCCTATTTACTACATAGGATTTTATATATATATATATATATATATATATATATATATACACACACACACACACACACCAACATTTGAATTATATATATATATATATATATATATATATTCTTATTTTTATACTTATTAATTATGTTTTTTATGGTAGATTTGATTGGGGCAGTTTTAAGACCCTAAAGTATCACAAAGACTATTTTAAGAGAAAGCTTTCCTTCAGACAGATCAAAAAGCAATCTAGGAAGGATTAACAAGTGTATACTGTACCCCATATGCCATATCCCCCTCCTAAAGTATTGACCATAAACTAATGGAAGAGCACTAAAGGAGCAATAGTCTGGTTCAATGGTATCTCAGAGAAAAAAATGCACTTTTTCAAGTTTGACATTAAAGTTTTTTTACTCTTCCATAAAAGTGGAAATTTTTAACAAAATTTTGAATAGGACAAGAGAATATACAACATATCCTACAAGCAGACCACAATTATAAAGCACAACCCCAAGTTAATATTGTATCACATTGAGAAAGTTTGGGTAAAGAAAGCAATTTCTAAACTCTTTGATATTACTCTAGAAGTCTAGATGTTACTGAGGTATGTAAGCATTTACTTACCAGCTGGACTAAGCAACATTGTATATCAAAAGGATGCAGGTCTTTAAAGAGAAAATGAAATTCTACTTAGGGTCAAAAAAGGAGATCTGTTGATGCTGCAAGGAAAAGGATGATAAATTAAAGAATCTGGCTTCTTGCTTAAAGTAGTAACTGGTATAAAGGTAGTAAACTACCTGGATGTCACCTTCAATTTTCTGAATGGTTCATTATCACCATGCAGAATGCAGAGATGCATCCCATGTTATATCAATACAGCTTCCAATCATCCTCCAACTGGTCAAACAGTGCTCAAATCAATATATAAACTATTATCAGTATACTCTAGCAGTTGTCATTCAAAAAGTAATGGATACTATTTCAAATGATCCTTTATCAAAGAGAGCATAAATGGAAATAGAAGTATCAAAAACATATAATCTGGTTCAATCCACCATTTACTAATTCCATGAAAACCAGAGTAGGAAGATTAACTTAGTTGAAAGACTCTTCTCAAAAGAGCACATACTAAATAAGATAAGGAGTTCAGTCAAATTGAGTTATAGTTGTACTGAAAACATGATGCAGTTCATAAAGAAATGAAATTACAAAATATTGTGCAGGATCAGCCCCACCCTTGCAACTATAGGCACAAACATAATTGTCACATTGGGGGTGAGTGCCTATAGAAAAAGGTTATATACCAAGTTACAGTAAAGGCAGACAGTTGGTCTGCCTTTACTCTAACTTGGTATATAACATTCTATAGGCACTCACCCCCCCTCAATGTAACATGATTTATGTATGAGCAACCAAACATCTTTGGAAAGAAAGGTTTTTTAACCTCCTTCAATAATAGACAGTAGGAAAACATTGTCTAAATATGTATGGAAACACAAAAATGAGTTAGATAAATCCCCTGTTGTTGAGTAGAAGATTTTAAAGACAGTGCATGCTCGCAAAGCAATGTCCAAATCATGTGGTTTATGGTTGCGAAAGAAATTTCAAATTGTTACATTCTCTGATCAGTAACACCTTTTCAATAAAAAAATCAGATCTCATTAATAAATGTAGACATGTGAACCAGTTTTTGTTAGCTCCTGACAGTAAAAACAAAAAAAATGTATATGGTAAATTCATTTTAATTTACTGAATATTCCTGCATGTGTTTGTGTTTCATAGGTGGTAACTACTTTAGTTTACTCCTCATGGGAGGTGGTGGGGATAATGGTAATCATCACTCACAGGTGCAAATATGGGTGGGAAAATAGAATGGATTTAATTGACAATCAGTTCTATGGAAGCACAGATGCATTATAACACATGCTTGATTTTACTATGAAAAATTTAGTTTTATATATGCTTGTCATTTTTTTTTTATATATATATGAGAGAGAGGGGAGGAGGGGGGAATAATACTGCCTGGTGACTATCAGTTTCATGTCTTATATGATCTTCAGACAATGACTCACCATGCAGTATTGATTACTGTGTCTACACTGTCTGTCTCTATTTATAATTGCTCTATCTCTAATACTGAGCATGCTTCCCCCATAAATATAGCAAATTTTAAGGTACATGCACACAGGTAAGGTACAGCCTTCTCTTGAATTAAACTCTATATGGTTGTACTATTTGAAAATTAAAGTAGAAAACCTTTAATTTTGTACCTTCCTACTTTTGAGATTAAAATCTAGTCCAAAACACTGGGATCACAAGTTTTTTTTTTCAGTATATATTTTCTAGTTTTCTAGTTATGGACCTACATAAATATAGTTAAATTTATATATAGTTGGCTCTTTGTATCTGCTGATTCAACTGTGGATTCATAATATTCAGGAAAAATTCAAATATTCATTAAAATTTACTAGAGCAAAACCTGAATTGGCCTTATATCAATGCACACAAATGAAGAAATGTCCTGACATGCCCTGCTGTATCTATAACCATTTTACAGATTCTGTTTTTTTTCTTGCGCTTATTTGTGAATTTTTGTTTGTTCACTATTTGTATTGTGTATATATTTTCTCTTTCCTTTTCCTTTATTAAATGAATACAAAATCCTATGATTAGTTGTTTTGGGAGATTTATTTTAGCAATGTTATTTGGTTTGGGCGGGGGGAATGCTTCACTGTAAGTCAAAATGTAATAAAAACAATAAGAAAAATAGCTGGAACATTGGAAAATATTTAATCTGAAAATTTGAAGAAAACAATATGACTTATTTTATATATAAATTTCTTTTTATTTACCCAACTCTTTTGGGTCACTTTGTTAATTTTTGATATTTTTCTTTTTTGGTTATAATTTAAAAAAATTTTTAACACATTTTTTTTCTAATCACTTGCTAAGCCAATATTTGGTGAAATGCTTTATTTATTTTTTCAACTAAAAGGAGCTTATTGGCCACCTCCCTAAGGATACTCCTCTGGCACCAGGTGAACAACCACCTATCATTCGACGGCGGGTCAAAACTGCTTTCAGCCTCTCCTCAAAACTTGTTCCAAAAGATGGAGAAGATGTAAGAAGAACAGTTTTGCTACTTTCTAACAGTTTTTAGTACTTGGGCAATATGTTTCTTAATTGTAGCACTGAGAATAACAAATACTTTTCTAGTATTCTAGTACTAATATTTTACCAATCTTTAAACAAATTGAATATCACTTTACTCTTCATTATCATATTATGACTTTAAAAAATAAATATTAAGCTGAAAATTAAATTTCTTAAATTTATTTCTGTCATTTCAACCAAAGTTTTCAATTTATATATTTGACAGTATTTACATTAGTCGGACTATTGTCCTCATCTTTGTCGCCATATTTGTCACAACGTTTCGGCCGTTGTACGCTCCGGCCTTCTTCAGGTGGTTGGAATTTCGAACTGAACCCTTTATTCATATATTTGAGTTTTACTTTCAAAATTACAAAACCCAGTTGTTAATTGCAATTTTTTTCTTTTTTCCACATTCTAATCAGTGAGTTATAATCAATTTCATTTCAAAGAATAATATTGGAACAAATTTTAGGAAGCAAAATAATTGTTATAGCTCTTGATGTTCTTGTGAAACCAATTTTATCTTAATTTTTATCATAAGAATGCTGTTTGTAATTTTTCAGATGGAAGACCAACTTGCTCGGCTTGATTTGGAGTATGAGTTACAAAGTAAAATTACCAGTGCTGCTTACAAATTGGCCCATGATCGATCGGTCAGTAAACAAGTTCGAAAGCAGAGGAAACAGGTTTATCACAAAGCCCAAACAAAGGTGAGAAGTCTTGCAAGATGATTGTCACTATTTATTTAAGTTTCAGATACAATTCAAATAGATTTATTATTGAGGTCTTTATAATAAATTTACCATTATGTGTTTGCTCATCACCTCATGGTCTCTTATGAACTCTTTGAGTCCTTTTCACTTTGTCTTCTGTTTAGAATACACTTTGCCACTTTTCTATTTTTCAATGAAGGAAAATCCCGATGAAAAAATAATTTCTATATATTTTTTAATAAAATCCACATATCTTCTTGCCTTTTGATTGTTACTTTATTTTGACTGACAGTGGATGAAAAATCATTCTTCATAGAATTTATTAGATACATCAGATTTAACCAAAAGGCATTAAAATAAAACCTCAAAGTAGTTCAGGAATCAAAGATAAGGGAGAGAAAAACACCAAATTTTATTTTTACAAATATTAAAATTTTAAAAATAACTTTTATACAAAATTGGATTTAAAAAAAATATAAAGGCCTGAAATTGAAATTGATTCTTTCTTTTCAGGTATTTGCAGAATAGGCAGCTCCAGTACTCCATTATCTTCATTTTTAATCTTTGTTTTTTATTAAAATTATTTTCTCCAATTTTCAAACTTGTATTGTGGAAATTCTGATTGATTCTTTTTGGTTTTTTTAATTTGAACTCATGAAATCTGCAGCACTGAACTTTGTGTTTTTCTACTTACTTTTGTGTGATTGTCTGAAGTAACCCACACTCCTGCTTGAGCCACCATAAACTGTGTCCCCACTCAAGAATAAAGGAGTGTTTTTGTAATGCAGATCAAAGCAGATCAATCACATCTAGAGTCCAGAGGAAATGACGCATACTGGAAAGGACAAAAAGGTCCTGAACTCTTTAGGGAGTATTGAAAATCACTCTTTGCATTGGTATGAGCTTGTCAAATTCTTTGCATAGAATAAATATGGACTGTTTTTTTCCTTATCAAACCTTTCCATCCATATAACAGAAACAATGAACATATACAAACAGGCAAAATTGTGAATTTTTAGAAATTGAATAGAATTTCCTAAAGTGATGATAGTTACTTTACTCGTTGTTGAAGTATATTTGGTTGGATTTAAATGCTTACATTTGATTTTGAATAGACAAAATAGCTATAGTGAAATGTATTCATTTAAAGATAAATGACAAATTGATACTGCCAGTAAATGAAAAATCTTCTTCTCTATATTTGCCAGAAAAAAGTTGATAAAAAAATCATCATTTTAATATGCTTTGAAATTCCTCTTAAACTACTATGACTACATTCCTATTTCTATTCTTTTCTCGTATCTGCATTTATGTAAAAAAGGACATTTGTAGCTGACTCTAATGACAACTGTTAAAGTAAATTAGAATCAATGTCTTAAATATTGTTTGAGTTATATGATGAAGCAATTTTATTACCTACAAATTGTTTTATTTGAAAGCATTCAATTGTTGAATGTTATGTTAAATATAAATAAAAATGAAATAAGCATCTCATTGTGGATCTCATATGGTTTAAAAGGTCACAAGATAAGGATTGACTGTATTTATAATATACTGTTAGTGTCAAGCTAGACAAAGACTTCCTTGTCCTTTTAATGTTTGTCAAAAGTAAAAATTAGGCTAATCATGGCAACTGTTTTCTCAGTTACAGAGATATTTTTATACTTCTTACTAACCTGAATATCTATCAGCTCAGACTGATATTATTAAAGGCTTGCACCAAAAATAGTAAAGGTCATAGGATTCTGTAATAGATGTTAAATGTAATTATATATTTTCTTTAGGAAGAAAAGGAACAAATTATACAAATGTAAATAATGGAAAACATTTTTATTCCATAATAAAATAAAACTTAAGTACTCTTCTCAAAAATAATTTACCTAATAATGTGAAATTATTTTAATTTTTTGGAATAATAAATATTATTTACAATGCTTAAAGTAAAAACCAGCCCATAGCGTTTTTAATTTTATTCTGGTACAAGGTCACCAAAATTCGGCATTCAGTAAGGATCAGTTCTCAATCAGAACTCTATCCACTGTGAAAATGATGATTTACTAAATGGATATGCATTCAAACAACATTATTAAATGTATATTTTCTTTTCCAAAATACTTAACCATGGAAGTTTGAATTAGGTTTCTGATAGGAAGTGGTTGACTTCATATGAAAATCACCATTTCCAGGCCTTCTTTAATAAAGAAGTTTTTCTGACTGCTATTTAGACTTTCTTTTTAGAAGAAACCAGAAGATGCATTGGAGAGAAATCATTTCTCTCTATACTTTTTTATATTTATTCATATCTAATTAATTTCTGATAACTTAGAGGTGTGGCATAGATAGCTTGTTAGCTTATGTCTGACAAATCCAACTTGTAATTAGTTGAAAGGTTTTTGTCTATAGTAAAAAAAAAAAAAAAAACTAAAGCATAATTTCTGGTTTGATTGGCTAAGTTAACAGTTCTTCCCTGCTTTTTGACCTCTTTTCCCTTCACACTTTGCTATATAAGTTTGTCTAGTCACATTGTAGTATTTGTTCAGTTTGATTCAATTTATTATCAAAGTCACTTACAGTCATATCTTGAGAATGATGGAAATAAACACTGAAATATTAACTACATGCATATTTTCTTTATTAATCAAATATTTATTACCTTCTCTGTCAAACCTGGCTTTTTAGTATCACTATCATCTTTTTCATCTCTATCTCATCTCTTATTGGCACTTTTCCATTTAATTCCTTTATTGGTATTCATTTTACTCTTCATTAATTCAAGCATTAATTTTTTTTTAGTTAAAAGACATGGAGAAAACTCTAAATGAAATGAAGAAAAAAGCTGGTCATTCCACTCTCAAACCTTGCCCTGTTTATGAAGGTAAATATGTCATAATTTCTTTTTCTCTGTTTAATTACCTTTTTTAAGTTGTTTTGTTCAGTGTTTTCTGTCCAATTAACATGACAAAATATTTTATTGAAAGTGGATTGTAGTTCTCTTTAAAACATGCTTCATTATTTTATTAATACTTACTTCAAAATTCTAATTTGTATCCAAGCATTTCTGCTTAGAATTATTTTGATTTAACTGTGAAATCTGTTCTCAAATGTCATTATTTCTTGCTTGGTTTCATATTCAGTAAAGCAAAACAAACACTGATGGAACAATAGGCTTCCTGAGGTGATCTAACTGTTCATTTTATAGTTTTCAGTGTTTAAATCAGATGAACAAATGATTTTACAAGAATTCTCCTGTATATTTTCTCAAGTTCATTGCCCCCAAATCTATTTATTTCAATTTATTTCATGTACATTTTACTAACAAACTTACTAAGGCTACAAAAATGTATTGTTTTCCAATCTTGTATATAATTATTAAAGAAATAAAATTCTTGTCTAAAAACTTAATTTTGGTAGAGAAATAATAGAAGATATATTTTTTTTAGTTTTCCCCCATAAGCATAAGAACTAGCTTTGTAATTATCAAAGCTCAAGTTGATTTGCCAAACATTTCACAATACCAGACATCTCACCATTACTAAAAAAGATTTCCTGCAGCTTAATCATTCATGTCTCATTGATTTTTTTATATATATATATATATATATATATATATATATATATATATATATATATATATATATATATATATATATATCTCCCTCTCTCTCTGAGTTGGGGGCAAGAGATACAACTTGCTTTAGGGGCTTGTGCTAAATACTTTTGCTCTCAAATAAAAAACAGCAGACTTTTCAATATTTCTTGCTGTTTGTATATAATTTTTCCGTTATTGGTCACTACTTTAAGCTTTCCCCTCAATCAGAACTCTACCCATTTTGACTACTCCCAACAGCTACCCTTGACTTTTACAGCCATTCAAGAACTTTTTTTTCCATAAAGAGATCCCTTTGCATTAATTGAGAGTCATTATACCAATGGATTTACTTCATTCATCAAACATTGATTTACAATGAGAATTTATTCAGCTTTCTCTTTTTTTTTTTATTTACTTTTTCTTCCAATTAAGAACTGTCTTCACTCTACAAAATGATGTAACCTCTGATATCTAAATTTACAATATTTATCTCACATAAGCAACATTTTTTCTTGCTCAATCCTAACAAGTAAATTGATTTAAGAAGCCACAGAAAAGATTCTCCAATGATTTTTTTTTTTTTGTAAGACATTTTCATTTCAGAATGATTGAAATGTCTTATTTTTTGTAAAATCATTTCTACTCATCTTGTTTTTTGATTTTTGTATTTTGTTTTCCAATTTAAATAAACCTACTGAAATAATTTAGGAAAGAAGTAACTTTTGGCAAGTAACTTGGTCAAGATTTTTAAATTTTTATTTAAATGGTTGAGTCAGTAATATATATCATTTTTTTTTTTTGTTGAAAAGTTCCTGTTGATATTGTTTTTGTTGTGTTCATTTTCACTACCCCCAGACCCAAGTGAAGACAGTCTTGGACCCACAGACAGTGGTCAGTACTATATCTACAATTGCTGGACTCCTCTTTGATTTTTCTTTCTTTCTCTCTCTAAGCCATTGTGTTATGGTTCAACTTCCAGTATGCTTAGCTTTGTCATTCCCTGTTTAGTTACCCCAAACTTTCTATGCCGTATGTACTCCTTTCTCTGTTTCTTCTTTTGTGCTTTCTTTCATGTTTTTGTAATTCTTTGGTTGCTCTCTCTACATAGCAACACCATTATCTTCCAAATGAAAGACCATCTCTGCTATAGTGATGCTAAAAACTAATTTCATTCTATAGCTATCTATATTTTGACTATTGTCTACAAACAAAAACTATCTGCCAGGTTTAAGTAACTCACAAATGTTGGATCTCACTAATTCCCCCAAAAATTGAATTAAAAAAAGTAACCAGTTGTCTCCCTTTTTATCCAATTATAGGTTATTACATTACTAGAAAATAAATGATATGCTAAAAATGAATATACACATTAATTCTTTCTAATAATACCAAACAGCATTCTATTTTACCAGTTTTATAGCAGCATCCCTTTTTATTTTTTATCAGAAAATCATTTTGAACTTTTTGATAATTTATAAAAATTTACATATTCCCTTTCTACTTAAACATTTATTTTGTACTAAAACAAAATATCAGATTTTAAAGAATTTATCTTCAGAGAAATTCTTAATTTCAAGCAAATCAAAATGTCCTTATCTTTATATCTATCAACAATGCAGATTTGTTTTTGACTTTTATTTAATAGTTAGTTTTTTTTTCTAAATAACAGGTAATAAAATTAGAAAACTGATTTAAAGTCTTTGTTACTCTCTTAGAAGTTTCAAGAATTTATAAAAAGACAAAGAGAATTGATGATAGGTTTGAACCTGACATCAATTCTCTTGATATTTATCTGCAACATTTTTTCATACATCTAAAGAAATGTGATGCTGCATGTCCATTTGCTTTTCTACACCCCACTCCCTACCCTCTTGCCATCTGGTTGTGTAATGTTGAATGTAATTGTTGTATCTCTCTTTCTTCTCTATCTTTGTTTTTATTGTTACTTGATGGAAATTATGTCAATATATTTATGTTCTTCTTTAAATGTCTTATTTTTTTAATGAAACACAAAACAGGTAAATAATGATGTAACACATTCCTGACTATTTTGATAATTGTTCATTTAAAACAGAAAACAAGAGGAATCTGTCAGTTATGGCGTAACAAAGCACTTGTACTGCTAAAAAGATTTAATTTCCTTTCTATACATATTCTTCTCTATTTCAATCTTAACCTAAATACAATTCAACTATTTAGCATTAGAGAAAGTAGAATCTTTACAGATGTTGTGTAAGCATTATTAAAATTTTATGAGTAGTTTACAAGTTGATTACCAATTAATTTAAAATAAAATGAATTTTTTCTGTATATTCATGATATATTCTTTCAGTAAAAAATCTAATTAAAAAAATATTTTTATGAATTGCTCAGAAATATTTAATTGGCATTTGGGTGACCCCCAACTCCCTAGAAAATATGCTAAGGAGAGGAAATAGGGAATATCAGTTATTGCTGGGTGTGTTTCCACTAAATCTGCACTATCCAGCCCAGAGTTTGAACTCCTAATTACTATGTCACCAAATTCACAAACCAACACTTTGATCCACAATAGTCTGTTACAAACATGAGTTTAGAATTTGGAGCAGATTTAAATTTAAATCTGCTGTTGACTGCATTCACCACAGTTTCTATTTTTTTATTGCTGCTGCTGTTGATGCCTTGCTGTCATTTCCCTTTCTTCCTTTATTAACAGTTCCCATATTGATTTCTATGCTAAGTTTAGTGAGGAGTCACTTATAGCCTAAGCATATGCACTGATTCCTTCAGATGTCAAACTTTCTAGTGTCTAGTATTTTTATTTCATTTTACATAAGTTGGTGACTCCCTTACATGATCATCCATGCCTGATTTCATTGTATTGCCCCTAATTATGGCTTTTCAATGTTCCTCTAGCTTTACTGTTAGTGGATAACTGATTTCACATTTGTATTCTTTGCCACAGCTGCAAGGGATGGACTACATACAGTTTTTGGTCATGTTTTCCTCTGAAAGATTTTCTTAAATTTCTTTCATCACTTCATATGTCTGATGTTTAAACAACTATCAGTCCAGTTTCCACAAAAATGTTTTAATATCTCAAATGAAATATTTCAGCTTTTATTATTACTATTATTAAATATGACAGGAAGTAATAGATCCTATTTTAGGTAGAGAGAGAAATGATTAAATTAAATTTAACCAATCATCAATAACATGCTTGCTATTCAATGATCCAATTAAATATTCTCTGTGGATTTCTTAATGAAAGGAATGTCTATGAAATCTGTTTGTTAATCTTTAATACTTTACTATTAAGAAAATGATACTGGAATTTAAATACTTAAAAATCGTAAGACTCTTAAGTGTGGAAGTTGTAGGGAGGAGTTGAAATTTCTTGATTATCTTTCTCTTAAGTGATCCTGTAACAGAAGTATCAGATTTTCTGTTAGCTAAGGGTGAAAAATTTTATAAGCAATACAATTTATCCTAACTTTTTGCCACTCTTATTATTTGTTTTAAAGGGTGTACTTTATCAACATTTGCTTCAGAAAACATTTCTTCAGGTTTTAACAATTAAAAAAAAAGTTTCAGAAATCTTCATTTTTAGATATAAAATGATTTTAACATACACTCTCTCCTGTGTCCTTTGAATGTACCTAATATCATAACATATATTTTTGATCTTTAATAAATTGAAAGCTTTCTCTGTTTTGTACACTTAGATTACTTTTTTTGCATCAATCAAGATGAGTTCAAAAAAAAAGAACTACTTTCTTTGAGCAATGCCTACAGCCTAAAGTTATTTCTTTTACAGAATCAGAGATTGTCTCACCAAGTCCCTCTCCAATTCCACGTCCAAAGAAAGATTATTCACAAACTGGTTTTACTAATAACGTAAGTGTTCACCAATTTTCTCAAAGCATCACCTGACACCAACTATATATTTCTTTCAATGGTATCAAAATTATTATTTTAAGATGGAATGAAACTTAAAAAATAGTCTCTTGTCCTAAAATGCTGTAGCCAACTTAACAAATATCTGCCAACCATCCATAGTTGGAAGATGATTGAATTTTTCATCTGCAAACAATAAACACTAGATTTAATAAAGAATTCCAGTTATTTTTACAGTCAATATCAAAAACTAAACAAAAAATTATAGTATTTTTTTTTTTAATTTCTAACCACCATGTAATTTTATTTTAAACTTTAACAAAAGCAGTCTTTTCTTCTTATGCAAGGACAGTGAAACAGGGATCAAACCAAATGCACACTTATTTTAAAGGGGCAAGAAATCCTTTTGGTAATGAATGTTGGACAATTTCTTCACAGATGAAAATACTATAGACAAATCCTTTAAGAAAGGAGATTAAGAACTACTATGAAACTTACTAGCAATCAGAAAGAGATACCAGAAATTTTTGGGACACAAAATGAGGAAAGAAAACTTGGAGAACTTAACATTCATATGGTATATCGAAGGCAAGTAGAGGGAAACAATAACCTACCTGACAAGTCTGAGTAATTGGATGTCAGAACAAAAGGGTCGGGGAGGAGCATGAGATACTTAGAGCAACATAAGTTGTGGAGAGTCATGATTGTCTGCATCCTGAAATGAGAAATTTTTTTTATCTGATGATCAATTTTGTCTTGTTTTGTCTTAAGCTTTACCAGTTATCTTAGGAAATTTTTACATCAAGCTTAAATCTGATTCATGTTTTTCAGTCAATATCAAAGAGAGACAAACATTTATACATATGCATTTGTTATAATTTATTTGTTCAAGAATGTTTTGAAAGGAATTATAGTTTTATTATGAATATTTTGATTGCAAGAAAATAGTTTCAAACTTGAGACTATACAGGTAAGCAATTAAATCTTTTTTGTAATGCCACTTCCTTTTATTATCTACAAACAAATTTCAATAAATATCAGATTGAATAAACACTGACTTGTTCAGATTTTTTTCATTGTTGACACAAGATCTTTGAAGTTTAGATTAAGCTGTTTCCATGTATATGTCTCAATCTTTTTTATACATTTGTTGTAAAGTTTCTAACATTTTAGAATCAAAATGAAATAGAAATCAGTTTTCACATTTAGGATAGAAGGACCAACATGACTAAATGCCTTTGATGATTGTAAGTTAATAATTTTTTTTTTTTTTATTATTATAAATCTTAAATTGCCTTCTATTTATTGGAATCAAACAAGTCATATTCGATGAGCAAAGACAGGTTTCAGAATTTGAAATCTGCCATGAATAAATCTTCCTTATTAATTTCTTTGAATATTAACTTTGACTTTCATTTTTATTTGGATATTGAATTAATTTAGCTTTGAAGTTCCAGTAAAAAAAAAAAGAAAAAAAAGAATCATTTAATTTGCAATTAGTAATAATTTGAATATTGGCTACTTCTCAACACCTAATTTCTCTGAAATATTTTTTGAATTTGACTACTCTTTTGATGAAGTCAGTTCCCACTGAGACCTGTATTTTTTTTATTGTCAACTTTGCCTTAAGATTAAAGCTTATGAAAAATTGTTGGAAAGAAAAGCTTTTACAATTATCTGAAAACATTTCCTTGCCAGACTTGATTTTATCTCCCTAAGCCATAAATTTCTTTAAGTTTCTTTAAAAAAAAAAAAAAAAACTCAGGATTTTTATAAGCTTCTGTTACAATCATAAGGATAGTTGTTTTAGTTTTGTGAATTTCAAAATAAACTCAGTTCTTTATAAGCCTGATCAGTTTTTTTTTGTTGTTTTTTTTTTTTCATACAACAATCTGACAAAATGTCACCTAGCAAATAGATTTTATGGGCATATTTTACTACATATCAACAAAACTAGTGAGTCTATTTTGATTTCGATACTAGGAAAAGAAATGGTTTCTTATTTTTAGCTAAGCAAAACTTTTTTTTGTAGATTTCAGATTTCTTTTCTTTTTTTTTTTCTTTTTTTTTTTTTTTAACAGATGGAAGTTATTCAAGATGATCCAACATATGATCCTTTAGTGACTGACCGGGAAGAAAGAATCTCACCCTTACCGCCAGGCTCACCTTCACACCTTAGTCCCTCACACAGCAGGTAAGGCATATATACATATTACATAATGAAGCAGCAGTCCTGCTATTAGTTCTAAAAGCCTCCTTTTTCATTTAAATTAAAAAAAAAAGCTGATATATTTTTTAAGATTATTCAGATTTCATTCATTTGAATTCTATAAATTAGTGTGCATGAGCCACTTTTCTATATTTCTAAATGTGAAATTCAGTTTTAAAAGTAAATGACATTTTCATATATTGATAATAACAGCAACATCAGTATATGCCCAAATTCCATAATGAATTTTTTTTTTCATCATTCTGCCTGTAATTACATATATAAAATATCTGTGCATACCAATGTAATTTGATGGTTTTCTTATTATTTCTCTCAAAGAAAAATAAATTACCAAATATACAACACCACCAAAAATAATTTTTTCAAATTGATAGAAATCCAAATAAGTAAAAACAATTTTGGAAATAAATCCCTAAAAATTCATTTAGTTTTCTATGAAACTTTTCCAACAATTGTTTTCTGGTATTACAGTTGTTGCTGTGATAATGATTGCTTTTTTTGCTTCTGAAGTGTCAGCAGCAAGCATGCACAAGA
The DNA here is from genome assembly GCA_903632075.3 of Acanthosepion pharaonis. Classification (NCBI taxonomy): domain Eukaryota; kingdom Metazoa; phylum Mollusca; class Cephalopoda; order Sepiida; family Sepiidae; genus Acanthosepion; species Acanthosepion pharaonis. Next base: position 31,190 of record CAHIKZ030003045.1, on the reverse strand, counting down.
ATACTTCCTCTTCTTTCAAAAAACAAGCAACAATAGCAGTAATCCATTATTTCATTCTTTATGAGGCCCTTCACTTGTCAGATATTTTTTTTCACAGACAACAAACATTACATGCTTAATTATTTCCAGCCTGCATTTCTTATCTAATCTTCACAGTTGTAATATATTTTCAGCAAAGATTATAAAATATGGCATTATGCTAAAAAGAATTTTTCTGAAGGTGGATCTTTTAATCTCAAAGATTTTACCAAGAGGTCATTTTTTTATGACATTTAAAAAAAAAAAAAAATTCTCACCACAAATTTCTTTCCTGTCACTGACAATTTCAGTTTTTGATTTACCATGTAAAATCCTGTTTGATGGAAAATTATTTTCTTTGGTAGAGTTGACATTTTTTTTATTTCATTTAATCCAATTTAATTCTTTACATCATCAAATGTTTATTCTCCAAACTGAAATTTGTTTTGAAAATTAACTTGGCAGTACATGTCTGACAAAGACAGACTTTGCTCAGTTTTTCTTAAGTTTTATCATCTGGAAACTATTTGAGCTTTTGCAAATAATTTTGTCTCTTCATGCATAAAATAAATCTGTTTTCTCTCTCTCTCTCTCTCTCTCTCTCTGTGTACCTGAAGTTTTTTTCTTTTTCTTTCCAATGTTCTTTTATTTCCTTTATCCTGATAGCTTTCTATTTCTTTGGCTCCACTTTGTCTTCAATAAAAGGTTTCTTTGAGACACTTTTCCTATTGATTTTTTTAATCTAAGTTTAGATCTTTCACTTTCTATGATTTTTTTTTCTTTTCAAACTATTATTACAATATTCTTCTTTTGACAAATTCTTAGACAGGAATATTTTAAATCATTCTTACTTGCTGTTGCTGCTGTTATTTACCATAAGTGAAGACTTCAGTTTACTAAACTAGTCGTTTTCACCTGGATTATCTCCCCTTATTCATTTATATGCAGTGTTTCCACATATAAAATGTGTGCGCTATTCAGATTGACAAGTGTGTCATTGTTTTTAATCAGCTTGACCAAGGCTATTTTTGAGCCACTTTGCTTTTCCAGCATGTCCAAGCACTCTGTCTTCTTTTTGCAGTTTGGAATGGTTTTCAGCAGCACGGCTGCTGCCTGTGAGCATTCATTGCATTATGGATCGTGACTTACTACCTCCTCCTTCTCATCTGTGCACACATACAGCAACCACCACCATCAATACCTCTGGTTCTGTTACCAATATTTTTGTCCTTTCTTTATCCTAACAAAAAGTGGCCATTAAACAAAAAGAAAAACATAATTTCTTGGACACACTTTTTATATAAACATATCTTTGGTACTCATGTCCTCCCAACCTTTGTCAAAAGATGAAACTATCATATTTCAAATCTGTTGATTATTCCCTTTCCCCAAAGAACATTTATAGTTTTTAATTTTTTTTAATTCTTTTCTCTATATTCATTTTATTATCAGTTTATTCATAACTTCTACCTGCTTTACAGGTTGTTAAATGTAAACATTGACTTTTTTAATGAAAGTTTTAGGTAAAATTCTTTCTTATTTATTTTTGTTTTACGTTTTCCTCTTTCTTCCTTATTTTCTGAAATTATTTTCAAAGAAGTTGTCATCAGGCTATATTAAGTTACTGAAGCAATGTTAACAAATTGAAGAGTGAATTTTTACAGTAAAATTTTAGTTAAACCTTCTCTTTGAATCATTTAATAGTTTCACCAAGTTTAATGTTTAATATTGTCATCAAATTAGTAGATAAATCAAATTCTTTGACATTGAAACCTTAAAGTTTTCTTTCCAATTTATTTTCACCATAAAAAATAAGAATTGCTGTGTCAATTTCTTTTTATCTGATAGAAACCATTGAAACTAAAAATGTATTTCAATGCAATATTTAAAAATACATTTTCTTATGATAACATAAAGTTATAATTTATCTTTTAAAACTGTTTTTCCATAATTTTCTTTATTTCTGCATCCATTTTTATCTTGTGTTTATTCATCTCATCCCTCATTTGTTCAACATAGCTATCATTGATTCACTCATTCAATAAATTAATATTTTTCTTGTTCCTTTTCTGTACAATTTACTATTTACTCTTCTAATAGAAGATCAAAGTTTCTTTCTTTGCTTCAAATGAAACTCAATTGATATCTAGAAATTATTATAAATTTATTAATGAAATCCACAGTTTGTGTGAAGTGTAAGTAGGCAAATGTTGTAAAAATGTTTTGTTGCTTTTATGTCCTACAATCCTCTAGAGTATCTGTCCACCTGCAGCATGTTATATTCATTCAGAATATTTTTCCAATTTGTCTAGTAATGACTTCAGATTTCAGTTTTTTTTTATTTCTTTAGGAACCCTTTCCTTTATCTGCCATTAAAAACTTTCATTCTTACTCAACTAAACTCTCTCAATTAGAAGATTTAGAATTGTAAAAATATAATTCATGAAAATACTCATCAGTGTCAGAAGAAACTTGAAATTTCTTATAAATGAAAGAAATTAACAAGAATCCATCAGAATGCTTTTAGAAAAAAAATTATATGATTTTTATGACAAAGTAATAGGAAAATAAATACAAAAAAAAATGTTCCAACTGAATTATTCTATAAAAACCAAGATCTATAATCTAAGTTGATTCATTTTTTTTTTTATTTACATGGCTGAAAGGAAAATGTACTGCCACTTTTTTAGCCTGGGCTTTAATGTTGAAATTGAAATAAAAGAGCCTGAGTTTAGGAAAGAATGTCTGTCTGACTTTCAGTTTTAAAATCTTCACTCAATTATCATTGCTTATGATGATCAGTTTGAAACTGATCCATGTCTCTTTCTAAATGATATAATCTGAAATAGCAATATGACTTGAGCTTTTATTGCCATAAATTTGCCTTGCATTCAAAGTTGTTTATACTTGATTCTGTAATTTTTTTAACTGCCACCCATGATATATTTTAATAAATATGGAACATTTAATCGATTTTCTTGTTAGATTATTGATTTTAATTTTAAAAACTCCTGCCATAAACATTATTCATTCTGCTTTTGTATGATAAGTTTTTTTTCTTTTTTCTCTGAGAATAAATTTAGTAGTGGGTAGGCATTGTACCTGAAAGACAGGACTACCCACCTCCTACTGTTACATTTCTCTATGACTTAATTTATATATCTACTTGAACATACATCAATCCTCTAATTGATGTAAGTTTTCTTTCATTTTCTTTTGCTTTGTATTCAAAGCCTTTTGATTCCACATTTTTCATTAGTTTGGATCAAATCTGTACCTGTCATTTCTGTTTTAGAGAAATGATGTTAGCATTATTACAGTACTTCATTTAGAAACTTTCACTTTAGTTAAAATAGCATATAGCTTTCATGTCATCTCTATTGTTTATAATACCAGATCTGTTCAGCAAAAGAACAATGAATTGACTGGTGTCAGTCATTTTAAAAAATCAGTGTTGTTATCTAAGTAAATATTAATGTTGAATTGGAAATGTAATAGTTGAAATTGATGACAATAAAGATGTAATTCAATATTTGTTGAAGACAGTTCAATCTCGATAGAAGAAACCTTTTTCTTTTTTCTCATTCCATGTTCATAAAGTAAAAGCTCTAAAGCATCTACTAATTTGCCCTTTCCTTGAACATTTAATACATGTTCTCATGAGGTAATTGTGCTACCCAAAAGGCTTAGATAGAGTTTGACTTTCCTTTTCTCAACATTTTAGGAACTGATTATGGAAGAATTATTCAAAGTTTAAAAAAACATTTCCAAAAAAATACATCATTTTGTTTTTACTCCAAAATGATTGAGTAATTTTACTTTTTGAACAATTAATATGGCCAAAAAATGTAGCTGAAGTAAATCTATTGCATTGCATCTTTCAAATTTTCATTTAATATGATCGAATTGAGTGAGTTAGATTTGGAAACCAGTAAACATTTTGATTTTTATCCATTTTTGACTTTTATCCATTTTTGATTTTTTCTTTACTTGATCCATACTTATAATTTTCATTCCCCACTAAATTTGCCATTAGAAATTTAACATTTTTAACATACATCTTATTTCTGAAAAATTTTGTAAGTGTCTCTTAATGTTGTTGAATTTGTGTGGATTTGCTTGTTTTTAAGATCTGAAGCAAAGAAGTCAACTTCGAATTATTTTTTTAAGTAGCTACGTGAGAATGATTTGAATAACCTGTCTATGTGTGCCAAATGTTACTTATAAGTATGATTTTGTCATCAGAATTTACATTTTCATTTTAAATGTTTAACATTAATGTTAGAATACAACCAAAGAAATTAACAACAAACTTTGGAAATTGTAAAATATCTTTTTCCCATTGATTCTCAGTTATAAAAAAAATAATTTGTGTAAATATTTAAATTCATTTTTAGTTTCAGAAAAAACAAATATACAGAATTAACTGAACAGAGATCTACTCATTGAATTTGTACATTACAGTTATTGAAATGTTGGTGCTTTTTTTTCTTCCTTGACATTGTCCTGAATAAAGGAAAGATAGTGGCTGATTTGGTAAATACAAACACCAGTTAATAAGAAAGGAAAACATAACAGAATGGTAATTAATTTCATATCATCAAGGTTGATATGCTCGTTGGTAAATTGATCACAGTGGTATAAGATCTCACAAGAAGATAAACTTGATGAATAAAGTTTGGAATTGACTGCACACGTTGTTATTGCTAGTGAAACAGAAGAGATTTGTCCTCCTGTTGGGTTGATTTTCAGAATTCTCTATAGATTTCCTGAACACCCTTTTTGGCAATAGGGTTTTTAACTTGCCCTAATTCAATTGAGATGTGACGATGCCATGCTTGAAAACCGGGAACAGGGTCTACTCTTTTAACTAAAGAGGGGTTGCTAGTGGGTTTGATAAGTAAGCATGTTTGGAGAATAACTTCTTGCAGCATATTCTTTTGTTTGTTATAAATGAGGAGAGTATCTGATGCATTCGCATAAGACAAAAATAAGCTGGTGGTTTCTTTTAATAATGTCAGCAGCAAAACTAAGGCCAAGGCTGCAACAGAGGGTGGGGTGGGGGGTTGCTCATGACTGAATTGAGATATAGATGCAAGAGGAGAGTTTTTAAGGGAGGCACATTGATGAAAAGATGATACTATCTCCCCAACTGCTTTGTTTAGCTCAGGGCCTAGAAGTATCAGCTTGTTACTTGGTGCAATTGATGTTTGGTGGGATGCCCCAATTGAATGTGTAAAATAGTTAACAATGAATGGAGGGCATGTTGCGGCATGTGTCCTTCTGAGGTTGGGGCTTTCATTCCGGATTTGTCTCCATATGGGCCTACTTGTGTAAGAAAGTCTTGACATGCCCTTAATGACATTGTTGATTGATATCTGTAAAACAGTGCAGTCCTCTTGGTAACATTAAGGTGTAAATTTGACAAGTAAGATGTGGGCATTCTGCAGCATTATGGCTTACAAAGTCAGCTGGGATATTAGCCTTTCCTGAGAGATGGCAAATATTGATTTATGGTTGATAAAAATGATGTCACCCTGGGGCTGGCTGAAAATTGGCCACAGCAAAGTTTTTCATATGTCTAGACACACATGGTTTACAAGAACAGCTGGGTTATGTTGGGATTGAATAAGATAGGGGCTGAAGTGCTTGATAGCCACAGTGATAACCAAAACTTCAACTTCACAATGTAACCATGAAGGTTGATGACTTTGAAGTTTGGCTGAAAAGTGACCACAGAGAAATAATTTATCACCTCTGATGGTGTACATAGCAGCCCCAATACTATTTTGCTTGACTGAATCATCTGTGATGACCCACAATTGGTCAGTAGGATGAGGCATATGGATGGTTTTATTTGTTTTTAGGTGTAATTGTTGATGTTATGCAATGATTCTTTCCCTGCAATGGTGTCAACAAGTGGGGAAAGATAAAGTGAACAGTTAGGGAGCACGTAGCTTAGAACCTCATATGTGCCAATAAAGGAGCATAGTCCCTTGATGGTTTGGGGTCTTTTGCAGGAGCTGAGTGTAACAATTCTATGTAGACTGGCTGTCAAAGCACCATTGGACCAAATTAAACCAAAGACTGATGTTTGCCTTGGGCAGATAAGTTTTACTGACTGATAATCTTAAGTTGGCCTTAGTCAATGTTGAGAGGACGTCAAACATGCTGTGTAAATCTTCTGCAGTGTTTCCTCCTCAATACAAATCATCAGTGAGTTTTGTTACATGGCCTCCAAACAAGAGATTGCCCATTTCTGATCTGGGAATCTAGTGTAAACCTGCATGCCTCTAAGAGAAGTTACAATACCACAATACTTCATAGACTCTTTTGCTAAAGGTATTTGGTAAAATGCTTTAGTGAGGTCAGATTTTATGATGAAAAACCATTGGCTAATCTTGCTGAGAGTTGAGTCTGTCTGGCATAGCAGATGGTTGGGATTTTGAATACTGGCTAACATTAGAGAATTCTGTATCCCTGTAAATTGCCGATGAAGACATCAGTGAATTCTTTCAAGAGATCCTGAAATTTCATTTTCTCTGAGGAGGGTATGTTATCTGGGTCAGTAATTATTCCGGGTGTTGTCCGGCCTATTAGGGCAGGTTTATGTTCATGTATTGTGTCAGAGGGGGTAGGAGTGAATGTGGTAAATTGGTAGCATTGATTAATCTTACTTTGCCTCCAACACTCTGAGTAACGATAGGTTGGAGCCAAGTCTCATCCGGTGAAAATTTGCATGTATCCCAGCATAGTTCTATAGCAAATTCATTGATATAGTTAATTTAACATATCCACTGGGCCATATAGAATGTGAGTTTGTTGGATTTCAACTTTTGAAGGAGATGCTAAGGATCCATAGGTGAGCCAGCTGTCCCCAATCCAAACTTCAGATTTTGATAGACTAGGGGATATATCATTTCTTTGCATAAAGGGGATTCCACCAAGAATCTCCATATCAAGATCTTCTATGACAAGGCCCTCAAATGGCACAAAATAATATCCTTTTCTAAGGTGAAGCAGGTCTTACCAACCATGATTAGAGCAGAGGAACCGTCTGCCTGTCTTGTTGATTGGGATATCTTTACAATCCTTACACTGTAATAGATTATGTGGTCATCAGGGTGTAAAAGGAGTTCTCAATAAAAGAAGATAGATACTGAAATAAATCTTCTGTGCGTTCATCAGGTTCCAGTCTGGTGTAGTCAAAATCTAAGAGTTGGGATCCGCTGCTTTGGAAATCATAATGTTATCGAATTACTTGCCATATGTTGACAAGGAGGTAGCGTTTTTGACCATACTTCTGGAGATTAATGGACAATAATTTGCAATTTGGCCCAGCATCACTTCCACAATATTATTTTTGGGGGATGGCAGAATGCTGGTCTTGTTTTGGTACAGAGATTTTATCCGGGAACATTATAGAAATTGGCCAAAGTTGTTGAGGGAAAGACTATACATGAGATTGTTTCTCCAGAACTCAAAAGAGGAGATGGTCTTGTTCTTTCCCAAGCACCACTGTTTGGGTGCTCTAATAGCTATGAGGAAAGTGTTTGTGAAAAGCGATTTTTATTATGTGTATGATGCTGGTTAAAGAACACAGAATAAAGTTTGTAATGGTAAATAATTGTTGTCCAAATGTTGGGGAATAATACTGTCTTCTTTTAGTATGAAGTAATCCTGGGGGTTGGAACATGGGTGATAAAAAACAGCATTGCTGTCATCACACCAGTTAATAAGGAGAAAGGAAAACACACAACAGAATGGTAAGAATAACAAACATTTAATGAATCCAAAATGGCTGCCAAGATCCTGCCATTAAAGGGCACCCCACAGGAAATAACTCACAGCAGAATGTACAAACAGCACATATCAAGGGAGGCAACTCTAGCCTAACTACATATGGTGTAATACTAATGGCAAAATTCTTTTGAAACACGGTTTTCTCTGCCACAAACTTAAACCTGGAGAATTTCAAATATAAAAGTGGAATGTTTCTTTAGAACTTGATTTCATAATTTCCTTTCTCAGAATGTCATGGTGGTGAAAAATTATGACAGCAGCTTTGGAAATTTTTCTTACTTCAATTACAGTAAAATAATTTGCAATTATGCTCAAATGTGAAAATGCATTGTACAAGATGGCAAAGATACCCATTTTTGTTTTGTACAAAATGCAGAATCACAACAGAAAAAATGTGGAATGTGATTTCTTACATGCAGAACCATCCACATTTTTAAGTTTTTGGTCAATAGACAGTTTTTTAAAATATCAAAATTATAACATAAGTTTTCAATATTTTTATAAATCTTAAACTCATTTGTTTTATTTACAGTTTTCAACATCTTGCCAGTTTTCATAATGTTAAACCAATAGTGTTTTTAACTAAATTATATGGGAAAGATTTTTTTTTTCTAACCCATACTCACAAATTGCTACTCATTAAAAATCTTTAACATAGATAAGCTTTAAAACAAGAAATAAATTTGTCTTTAATTCTTTCTCTTCCTATTGACAATTTTTTCTTTTCTAATCTTCTGTTTCCATTAGTCAAATGAACTTTCTTCCATAATCAAGATTTGATAAGGCTAAAATATCTGTGTCCCTTTTTGTTTTTCTCCTCTTGAAGCATGTGTTTCTTGTTTTGTCTTTTTCAGTCCACAGCTTAAGGGTGGCTATACACCGAGCTCAGTCTACTCCACTGGCACCCAATACCGTAATCAACGCTATCCCACATTTACCAACCGCACAGGACCTCCTCCAGTTGGTGGAGAATATCTTGCTTCCAGTAAATTTGATGGTAGCCATGACAGTGGCTTCAGTTCAAGTAACAACATGACTCAATTGCCTGCTAATCAACGCAGCTCACAATATGAAAATGGTGATGAGGTCAAAACTCCAACCAATCATCAATATGAGAATCTGGAAACTGAATTTGAACACCAAATGAAACTGAATCGGCAGCACACTGATGACACATACTATGGTGAGGAAAATTCAACCAATGTGTATACAGCTCGAGGAGCCAGCATTTCTAACAACATGCAGCATTTGTTGCAACTGACTCCTTCAAAGTATGGTAGCCAAAGAGAATCTGAAGTCGAACATACTGAAGTCCAAGATGGTCTGGTGACACCTTGCAACAGTACAGTGGATGCTGAGCCAGTGTACAGTCACTCTAGCTCCAACTATGAGCCCCTGCTTGTACAATGGGGGGAGACACAAACTACTGAACCTTCTCCAATTATTTACAGCCCACACAAATCTTTTGAGGATTTAGAAAATCGACCAAACACACCAAGCACAGAACATTCCTATAGTCCACGCGTTTATGAATATCAATCTCCAAATAATCAAGAGGTGCAGGTTATCCACTTAACAGGGAATCAACTTGTCAGTGAACAATGTCAAGAGATGGATCAACCACCCACTTCCCCGATTCCCCCACATAGCCGAATAGTTACTACAATCACAAAAATCAAACCTCAGATTGAAGTTTCGAAACCTTTTGAAACCTCAGACTTTTTCAAATACAGTGAGAAGCTTCGTCGTGCTCGCATGCTGGATAGTTATCAGCGCCAATTGATTGGTGACGACCGATTGGTGCATCTGTCAAAACTCGCTCAACAAACGGATTCCTCTGTGAACTCTTACTATAGTAGCTCTTATACTAGTGAGCATTCAAGCTCCTCTTCTCCAGTTTCTTCCTTTTCTCGGATACAGCAAGTAACTCCTTCTTCCCCTTATATGGCTTACCATCATTCCCAAGTCCAACACCACCAATCGTCATCACCCCAACAACAGACGCAACCACAGTCAACACCTTCATCTCCTTTCCCGCAGTATTGGAGGGAATTTGAACAGCATGCTGGGACTACTTTCCCTCTACAGAGAGGCGGAACCCCTGGTGTCTTGGGCAGTGGTAGTGGTATGTCTAGTATGAGTTCACGAACTGTCACTTCTTCATACCATCACTCAGTTAGTAGCAGTAGTAGTAGTAGTAGTAGTAGTCACATACAGTACTCGTCGGCACAAAGTGTGTCACGGGTGTTTCGATCACATCAGGTGCAGACAAGCCGACATACCCAATATCAGCCACCTCAGCCGATGACTTGTGAACCTGTTGCAGTGCGTGATATACCCTCCCCAGGCTCTAATCCTGGCACAGGGTCACCAGCCAATCTGTCAAATCTCTCCAGGTGAGCCAAGGGCAACAAATGCTATGGCAAATGTGCTTGGTCCTGCTCAGCCTGTATTTTCAGACCAAGGAAGAAAAAAAAGAAAAGAAAAAAAAGCTTTTCTTTCACTTTATACTGGACACTGGTCAATTCTTACTGACAACTGTGTGTGTGGCCATTTGCATTTCATTTTTTCCTTTCTCTTGTTTTGTTTTTTCTTTTTTTATGTTCTCTTTAGTTTGTTTTTTATCTGAACATCTTGTTTTTTTTTTCTTCTTCTCATTCATTCATTCATTTGTTTTTCTTTGACTTTTTCTTTATTTTTCTGTTTTCTATGAATTGAAAAACGCTTTGAAAAAAAGCTTTGAAATAAAGACATTAGAGTTCAACTGACTGTGCAATAAAATGATTGAATGATGGACTCTACAATCTCACTGGTGTCCTTTGGAGAAACACCTTTTTCTGTTTGGACATTTGAAAAATGCAACTTTTGATTCATACCAAAATATGAAGGTCAAATATCCTTAATTAAAATGTTGATCTAAAAATATTCCAGTATTCAGCACTTATATATTTGTTGAGCTATCATTTTATATATAACCCATCTACATAAGACCCACCATCACCACCAAAAAAAAACAAAAAAAAAACAACCAAACACCCAGCCATACATGCATCTCATTTTGTTCCCTCTCTGTAAGCTTTTATAAGTGGGGCTTTGGTATCCAGTATTGTATATGTTGATGAATACTTATGGACAAATATGGGTTTTTTACTTTCTTATTTTCACAGGTTGCTGAATTTTTAACTCCTGTAGAATCTTTGGTAGGTTTTTGCAAGCATTACATTCTCTGGAAGATAATGGATAGTCTGGAATTTACAACCATCAATAAGTTTAAAGAGAAACAGATTTTGAAAATAACATTTTTTAAATAATCTGTTCAAGGAAAAAAATATTCAATCAAATCTTTAATGTGTTACATTCAATTCTGACTGCTTTTCATTGGAGTTGATAGTTTATTTTCAAGTTTGCCTCATTTTTTTTGTAACTCTCATAGTATTAGATTATGGAAAATTATTTATTTTGTTGAATTTTCCTTTGAAAACAATTAGGGGTTGCTGCTATAAGAAACACAATCTTGAAATCACACAAGCTTTTTACAATATGCCTTCAAATTTTAATGTAAAGGTATTTTTTTATTATCTCTGTCTTCGTTCTTTTTGTTTTTCTAGTATTTCAGCCGATTCATTCTCTAGACTTCCTTGAATCCAAGATTTGTCACTGAAGATGACCAAAGAATGAATAGGTTGAAGCATTGCTAAAAACTACAAAGGTGTGGATAATAAAAAATGTTTTTGATCCTCAACAAAATTTTGTATCAAAGATTTTTAAAGAAATTTATCTTGCTTCAAAGTCTTCAGGAAAAGAATTTATTCATCCACAGAAGCAGATATAAAAAAAAAAAAACAATTTACTTAGTTTTAATTCAAATATTTCAAATTTCACAGTGAAATTTATATGAAAAAAAATTAAATTTTAAAAGAAATTAGAAAATACAACACTTGCAATAAATTAGTATTTTTTAAAAGCAAATATGTGATCTAGTCAGAAATCGCGTTGAAAGATCTGAGTTGGCAGATAGTGATATTCTTTAAAAATTAGAATCTTTCAGAATTCTGCTTGATACTCCGCAGTTTAATGCTTTGTTGTTAAAGTGAATCATTTTTGTATCCAATTATTCGATAAAGATTTTTCTTCACTCATTTTGGCAACTGAAGAATTCAAATCTGATATAAAAACCAAACTTCATTCTGCTGTTTCCCTCGTATCAATCTGTCAAACCAAAAATATAAGTAAATCTCATTAGCAACTTTTTCCCATGTTTGAATTCAACCTTTATTAATGCTTCATTTTCTCTCGCTGTTGCTGCCATGGAAATGGGCAATTTTATCTCTTGTTGGATACCTCAACATTTTCAGAATTTTTTCTCTATTACACATTTTTAAAAACTGCCTCATGGTCACTGCCTTTGAATTACATTTGAGTTCTCTTATCTAATGACAGGTTTCCATTCATCAGATTTTGCAATAATCTGCCAGTTTTCAACTAATTTTCTCATTGATATTATACATCATTCTAAGCATTTTTTTTTCTATCTGAATCTGGTTTTTCATATATATATATATATATATATATATATATATATATAGTCATCCTTGTCTCTCTTCTTGCTGTGAAACAAGTCCTTTCTTATTTTAGACAATGTAAGTGTTCATCAAGATTTGCAGCACTTGGTAAAAGTCAAGAGAATAAAACAACCAAATTCAGAGGCATTGACTTAACCTCTGCTTTGTTTGTTTGTCATATGCATGCATTTCAACAATCTCATCTCATCTCATTCATTACCAACATTTTGCTTTGCCACCTTTTTTATGATTCTTTTGTTCTGTATTTCTAACAAAATTGATTTGCTTGTTTCTATGCATCCAACATTTACTGTGAGTGTTTAGTGCATGTGAAATGAATTTACTAACACTGCCTACACCCCAACCACTACTGCAAGTTATCCTCTGAACAAGTTTGTTTGAGTGGGAGAGAATGATCACCACTCCTACTCCATCACTCTGCACCTGTTTTTTTTCATTGATGAGTCACAGGACCAAGTGACATTTGCCTTTGCATGTAACAATAACCTGTCCTCAGATATAATTAAAACATTTTTTTCCTCCATTTTTCTATGCATGTTAAAGGCTATATTTTGTTTTATTAGGTTCAATAGCTCTTATTATCTATGCACATTTATTTAAACCAAATTGTTTAATTTTGTATTCTCTTTTTTCTCCTGCTTTCTTTGTTTTTTTTTTTTTTCTGTTTTGTTGTTTACTTTTTTTATTTCAGGCTCCCAAATTTATGCAAAAAATAGCAAAATAAACGAGTTGAAAGTAACTGACATTGTTCAAACTTTAAGGTTACTCCTGGCAAGGAATTCACTTCCAAACCCAAACTCTAGTCTCAGCAGAGAATCACTAAATGGCTTAAACCATGTTTATCTAATTTAATTAAAATCCTTGTATTTCAATGAAATCTCAAAGCTTCTTTGCAAATTAAAACCATGTTTAAAAGTAAGTATTCAATCTGAAATGTTATTAATGAGTAAAATAAAATTTAATGTCACAGATTAAAATCATTTTGAAGAATTCAATGAAGATTTTTGTTAAGCCTGACTTTGCTTTGGCATCTTTTCCAATCTTATACTGAAATTGCTATTTTTAGCTTATCTCCCTAATCTGTATTGAGGCCTTAAAAAGCCAAAGAAAAAATTGGTACAAATACATCCACTTTATACGGAAAATGTATATCATCACAAACAAAAAGAGGAAAATGTCTTTACTTTTCTCAATGTGAAACAACTTAAAAATAATGTTTACTACTTTTATATGAAAAACTGATACATGAAGTTATCCAGGGAACAATGAAAAAGAGTTTACTATCCAGCCCACTACCCCAATATTGTTGCTGCGATGGGAAATAATAGTTTATCAAAACAGGGGAGTGAATACACACACAAGTGTATGATATGGTAGGTTGCTTTTACACTTTTTGGGGTTTTTTTCTTTTGCAAACTAACTTTACATAAAGCAAGATTATTGGGGTTTTATGAAATAGGAATTGGTATTGAATCTTAGATTTTACAGACATTTGCGGAACTGTAAACAAAAATTGCCATCTACTAAAATTTTTGCAATATTTGCTTGAAAAATTATTTCAACAATAAATTCAAAAATTTTTACTATTTATTAAATAAAAACTGTAGTACACTAAAAAGTTCAAATGAATAATTATCAAAATTTTCTGTTAGAGCCATTAGAAACAAAATAAGATCTTATTTGACAATATAAAGTTTTCACAAGATTGTGTTGTGATTCAAGTCCATAAACTATAGAAGTTTCAACTGTTTATTTAACTGCCCTTTCAACACTGAGAATGTGAAACAAACTAATTTTTATCACAGCTTGCTGAAGCTCATGAAAATACTTTAAATGGTGACATGTTCACAAATGCCATGTTGTGATAGATTTAATTCTGGCCCCTGTATAACTTGACAGCTGATTTCCAACATCTGAAAGAATTTAAACATTCAATTTCTATTTTAATTTAAAGATTTCTTCCTATTTGTTTTTATTCTTTTATTTCTCTGAATGTAACTTAAAAAAAAACAATCCCATGAATTCAAATTGATTTAGTTCCTTTTTATATTTATTTACCTAATCCACTACTCTAGATTTCTTCACACTTGCTTCATTTTTGGGGTTATATCAATATAAAATTTGCCAGTTATAGAATTTGCTATTCCTCTTAACCTCAAACTAGTGAACTACATATATTTCAATAATGGACTCGAGTTGGTGAAGTTTATCATGTACTTCTGATTTATATACACATTAATTTAGTTGCCAAAATTAAAAACCTTTCATTATACCGTAATCCAGTTTCCCAGGCAGCAAATCTAGGGTTAACCTTACCTCTGGAAATCCTTTGGACATAACTTGAAAAGGAGTCTCTGGTTGTCATTTAGATCATCCATTGTCCTCACAGTATGCTTCATGCCATCTAGGGGATCATTGACTTTCACAAATTCTTTTGGGGGCAAATCTTAAGTTATTTTATCCAGTTTCTTTAGTGGACCTACCAAAGCAATTGGGCATTTTTTGGGTTGTATCATCAGGCATATTTGTAACTGACTCTGAATAGGAGCTCATTCCTTCATGTTTTCTCTCTATGAGTTGTTACAATGCCTGTCTTTCATCTAGTATTTGTACTTGTATTATCCAAAAGAACAACCTAAAGGATATTCACATCTTCTAATACACTAACAGCTTCAGAATGAATAAGTCACACCTATAATTGGATTTCTCTATGAGTGAGGTATTCTCTACTTTCAGTTCCTATTTCCTAGGGAATTGTTAAATGCTGTTCTTGTCCCTTTCCTGTCTTTAGTCTCCCCCCCCCCCACTATAAATTCTCTTTGTCAATCTTCCCATCAATTCCAATACAGATAAGTTTTTCTGTTTTGTATTTACCTGTTCTGTCTATTTTTGATTTAGCAATTATCATATTTTTTAAATCAACATCAGCTTTAATCAAACCCATAAAGGCATTAAGAAGAGATTCCAAAAGATTTGAGGAAACATCACCTCTTTGATTACATATCTAGCAATTTTTAAAAGATTGTAAGGTCTCATAAGTTGCCTTCTTGACTCCAGATTCAGTAAAGACTACAGACCATTTTCCAACCAACAGGAGATTATAATAAATTAAATTCATTCAAATAAACATTTACAAGCTAAAATTTCTGACAAACACTAGATAAACTTGCCCGCAATAAGATGTAGTGTCAAAAGGATGCTTTTTCCCATGACTGTTTTTTTAATTACCTTCACTCTTCGGCAATGTTCATTTTAATAAATAACGATTAGAATTGGCATAAAACTTAAATGTATGAGGAATGTGAATGTCTTTGAGTTTTTTTGTTCTAGAGAATTTTAATAAAAGTATTAAGGTTTGTTTACTTACAAGAATAATTTTATATTTACATTGTAAAAACTAATGCAATGGAATAGTTATCATTTACTAATAAATAAATATGAAAAAAACATTTTATTCAAATTTATAAACATTTACTAAATTATTAAAATATGTGTGAACCAACTAAAAGGAAATCCTTATTATTTACCATTTTATAAAGTTTGAATCAATTGACAATTAGCCGATGCTTTGCGATCCATTCCAATAAATAATATAAATACCGTAAATTATTTTTTATACCAATTCTCAAAAACAAAGAAAATGTAAAATTCACTTTCATATGTTTAGGTTTTATTACACTTCTAATCATCACTTTTTAAAACGATAAATATTGCCAAAGAGTGAAAGTAGTTACCAAAAAAAAAGAAAAAAAGAAAAGTGGCATGGGCAAAAAAAATCACCTTTTGACACACTGTCTTATTGTGAGCATGTTTATCCATGTTGTCTAATATTCTTTAAATATGCAATAAGCATTATTTACATTGTTATACTTGTCAAGTCTTCAACAAAAATAAACAAGTTCCAATAATTTTGAGTGTCAATGAAATCATATGGTTAATCATAAATCTATTTCATTAAGCAGTGCAGCTTTTTCTCAGTTTTATATGATATAATAAAAACTATCTCAATTTCTCCATGGTTCCAAATCAACCTAGATAAATACATTGGCTTGTAAATCTGTTCATTTTATTTATTTATATATATATATATATATATATATATATATATATATATATACATATATACACATATATATATATATATATACACTTCCTTGCGTCTGATCAAATGGCTTTTGTTTTGGGATCCCTTCTTGGTTAAGCTGAGAACTTTTCAGCATCCCCTTCTTTTGCAATGAGTATGATAATTGAAATGTTCACATTAGACCAATAAATATAAGGATTCTTCAGGTGACAGGCAACAGCTGAAAGCAAAATCTTCAGCTTTATCTCTTGATGTCAACAAATAGGCAACCAAATTTAAAGTAATGTGAATTGTTTTTCTGATTCTCTTGTGAAATTGAAATTTAATCTGAATTCAAAGTAGAAAGCCTTTTTCATCCATTAAATCTTCAGAAATATTTGAATTAACTTATATCCTCTTCTTCCAACAAAAGTGATGGAACAAACCTTAAGCAATTATCTACATCACTTACTTTTTATAGTTGCAATACAAGATGTACTAATCAAATTCTCAGCATTTGTTGTAAAGTTTCCTTTGATTTCTACATTTTTTTTTCTTCTAAAAACAATTCTCATTTAGATTACAGAATGGATTGATTTTCAATTTCATGAATATCAGTCATACAATTGATCTGGATATAGTATTTTCTTCTGTTACATTTTTTTTTTCCTATTCATTCAAACATTCAGGACTACAGAATTTTGATACTTCAACAGTGTATCAATTTTGGGATTTATTTTTTTAGCTGTTCACTGTATTTCTGTTAGCTCTGTAATGTTTGAAAATCGACTTTTGGCCATTTTTTAATTCTCTAAATGAATGCAGATAATGGCTGAACAGTCAAATTAGAAATGGTTTTGTTTGGGGGTTTTTTTTTTGTTTTTTTTTTCTGAAATTTAAAACACTTAAATTATGTCTTATTTGAGGAGAAATCCTTAAGTTTAAAAATAAACACTTAGACTAAAAAATATATTTTTCTGTTAAAGAAAATTAATTTCAGGTTTGGATAACATCAAAGTTTCCATTTTGTTGACAAGTTTATTTGTAATGATTGTCAACTTCCAGAAACCTTTCTTCTATTGATACTTATCAAGGGTTTGTATAAATATTGCTAAACTAACAAGTAAATAGTTCTACCTAAGAAAAAAAAATGTCTTGAAATCTTTTCAGAATGAAAAGTCAAGTTTCAATTTACAACATACATGACTAAGAATAATATCAATGCAATCTTTTCCAGATCAGCAAAGTTGCAGTTTTTGTTGTCCTGTATTACAAAATAAAACTTCTTATACCACCAGCCTTATTTTTTTTAAGCTCAATCATGAGTCCTGTAACACATTAGGGGCACCACAGCAGTGGTGTTTTCTGGGCAAGATAGCCAGATGGTGCTTAACCCTCTCCAAAGATTGTGTGTCTTGCTATCTACCCATAGCTGGGGAGAAAAGAAATGGATTCACACCTTTCCCAAGGCTATTTGCACATAAATGAATGTAATGAACTCAACTGGAATTCAAACTTGCCTCTATAATTTCTCAATCTGAGCTGCTATCAATTACCCCACTATGTCTCTCCTTTTAAACTACAAACTTAAAAACCAGTTTTGAGAATTAAGTATTCCTTTATTGAATAGGGGTGGGTGCAGAAATGAAAAAAAATTTACTTTTTTTTTTTTTTTTTTTTCTTTATAATTTCTGTAGCTACGGAGCTGTTCCAATTGGAAATGGTACATGGATAGTTTGTAAAGCTCAAGGAAAAATTAAATTTGTATTGGGAGTCAAACTCTGCAGCAAAAGACCAGCAAAATTTGGTAGTGATAACATGAAAAACCCTTTTGGATAATGACCCAACATTGAAATTAGATAAAACAAATGAACTTGTGTCAATCATCAATAGATGTAAAATAGGTTAAAGACAATAATAATAAAAAAAAAAGTGGGAAACTGGCTCCTACCCAAATGATTAGTGAAGCATTGGGCAACATTTCACTACCTGCATTTCTTGCTAATCATTTTTGTGGATGATTGTCAGTGGAGAAGGAAAGTGTTGAAGATAATTGATAGACTTAGTATAATTTACAGCATCAACAACTTAATATCTTTTGGAAAAATATTACTGTATATAGGGATGCTATAAAAGTTCTTGACTAAGGAAATAACCTCAAAATATTCCACTCATTTACTCAGCACACTGCATATCATTTCTGAAATTTTCTTTAACATTTTTTTTGTTTGGTTATTGAAACTCTGTGATTTAAAAAAAAAAAAAAAAATCTTCCCATTTAAGATGACTATAAATTCAAGACATTCCATGGATATATTTAGTGCTGAAGCAATTGTTTTTGGCCAAGATCTGTTGATTGGTCAATATGATGTTATAAACATGATCTCCAATTTCAATTGACACTATTGAAGAGTTTCCAGACTACACTTTGGGGCTCAAATTTTCTATATCGCTGCTTTACAGTTACGTATGATGGACATGGGTACCCCAGTGTTTGTCTTTCCTCTGAAGTTTTTGTTTGCAGAAATAAAAATTTTATGACAGCCTAGAATACAACACTTGGTTCAGTCAATGATTTGAAATTCAAAACTGACTTAGCTGTAAAGAATTTCTTTTATATTGATATTTACAAAGAATTATAGCCAGGCCAAGAACTTGTTACAACACATTAGCAGTCACCTTCAAAATTTGAGGTTGTAATTGAAGTAAAAAGGCTTTACATGGAAAAGTCAGAAAATATGATTGTCTACATTTTGTCAGTCAAAATGGGAAACTTCCTCATACAGCATTGGCATCATCAAATTTATATTCTCATCTTTACAATATACATCCAAAATTTAATGAAGTCTTTGATGTTCAAAATTTCATTGATAACATTATTACATTGCAGAAGGAATTAAAAAAAAGAATTCAGAATATTAAGATAAAGACCAGAAAGGAAAGCATTTTGATAATTAACATCAAATGTATTATCTCACTTTTTGAAATCTTTTTTTTCATACAATGCTATGAATATAGTTCTATTCACACACATCAATAAAAACTTGCTGGTTTTTGAGTACTTTTCTTCTTCAGAGACAATCATCCAAATAACTTTTATGCAAGACACAGAAACTTGTGTGCTTTTCCACTAAGATAAAACAGATTCATAAAAAGAAAAAAAAATCTGCTACAATGAAAAATCCTTGTAAAACCTCATCTGTAAGAGGTTGAAGAGACCAAAAATTTTATTTGTCAAGTGATTTCAAAAAGCATACAATCTGCAATTTATTTTAAGCATCACCGAAGTCTTGGCTGACAGACACCAACAAGTGTAAAAGTTTCAGCCAGGGTAAAATGAACTTTGCTCTGTGGTTGGCTGATGTTCAAGACTTTTTCATCTAAATCTTTGCCAGAAGCATGAAAATTGAACAGCTGTTAAAGAGATAAACCTTTCATTTAAATTTGTTAATAATTCTTTCAGATAAACTTTTCTAATTTTGTAGTTTTTTTTTTTTTTTTTGTTTTTTTATTTGATTCTCTCTCCAGCCATTTCCAAAGATTTTGCAGAAAATTCACAACCAGGCAGAATTTCAAATAAGTATTATTTAAACTTTTTGAATATGTGCATGCATGTGTTATTTCTGTTCATTAATTATGCAACTAACAGACTGAATGCCTTGTGCTTTGCTGAGAGAAAAGGAAGCTTCCAACCAATATTTATTCATTTATTTTCACTCTTAAAAGGAGAAGATTGTGAGTTTCCTTTTCTTTCCATTTCCAGGTGCATGCACCAAAAACCTTAAACAACATATCTGGCTTATAAGCTTCCTTTTTTATTTTTTTTCTTCTTGGTTGGTTGATTTTTGTTTCATGTTATTCATATATTTTGCAGTCAACCGCCAACTCCCAGTGAAGGTGGTCAGCTAAAGTCTCGTGACAATAGCTTCACTTTTGAAACAGGAGAGTCTCTGGCTGATGCATTCAGTGAAGAAATGTTAGCCTGGTATGAGGACCAAGATGCCATCAAAAAGCATCCAACTTTTGTTTGACTGTAAACAAAAATAATGGCAGGAGTCAGATAAAATTTGAGGTTTGAATGATAACTTTTCTTGGCTTGGCCATATTTTTAGTTTTTGCTTGGAAAGACCTAAAAAGTTTTTCATTTTTAAAATCTTTGAATCTATCTAATTGAAAAGGTGAATCAAGTGGTAATTAAATTTAAAGGTTGATTTTTAATTTTTACCCACTTTTTTTCTTTACAAACCCCATTGGAAGAGAAAAAATTTTTTTAAGTTTTTGCACATTAAATAAAGAAAAAGAAAATACTTGAGTGAACAGAAAACACTAGATTTTTTTTTTTTTTTTAAATAACCTTGATACTTGTTTAGGATGAATCAATAAGACTTTTTTTCTTTTCTCCCAGGTAAATTTGCAGAAAGAAGTCTGGTTTCAAGCAGGTTTCCTGTATACAATACAGGAGATATTTCATTGCCATGGACTGTACCTTCCCAACCATTGGATTTTGGCAGCTCTAACTGACGTTTTGTTTACAAACATGTATGGACTTAGAAGTATCTTGGGACTTTTCTGGTTCCATCAGTCATTTGTACTCCACCTGCAGAAAGTTACCGACTCAGATTCTGACAGAGCTAAAAAGAATCGGACAAGTTAAAAAACTTTGCCCCTCTAAGCAAAGATTTCTTTTAAAACAGGGAAAGTACAAATGGTTTAATCACCATTGTTGGGAGGATTTTTATGCCTCAAAGTGCATTATGTTTATGGCAAGTAAATATTGCTATAAATTGATAATTCTCTTAATACTACCCACGTTTTGGTGGGAATTGAACAAAAAGTTTGTGTCTCACTTGACACTCCCTCACAGTTGTTGCAGCCTTTGAAGCCATTCTTGAAATTCCAACCTGATGTTTCACATCAGACCACAAATTCTTCTTCCCTGAAATATCTTTATCTTGGCTGTTGACTTTAAAAATTGGTGCAGTTAATGCTAAAAATTGTTACATTATTTTTTTTTTTTTTTTTTTTAATAGATGGTTGTGACAGAATTTGACCTTTTGCTCTCCCTCTCTTAAAAGTTTACAGCTGTTCAGAAGGAAAGAGAGCAATCAGTACAAAAAGAAAAACATTGATTGTTGATAATTCAAAAATACAATATTTACTTGTTAACTTATTTTGTTGTCATGTGTATTTTTCTTATCTTGTTCAATAGCATCAAAGAGGCACACTGTTTCTTCGCAGAAGATAAGACTTTATTTCTCTCTCTCTCTCTAAATGAACATAAAGGTTGTCACTTTATCTCTAAGTTGCAAAAATCTCAATCCCTCTCAAATATATTTTTTAACCGCATTAAAAAAAAAACAAAAAAAAACAACAAAGGAAACTTTCAAATAAAGCCACAGCAATTCTCCATCCTTAACATGCACATGTTGAGACAGTAGTTAATCTTGATTTGAAGGGTTGGGTTTTTTTTTGTGACCATTTAAGTCCTTCCAAAGGCTGAGAGAAAGACTGAAGTAAAATCAAGCCAAGTTGCCATTTTTTTTTTTTTTTTTTGTGCAGCACACAAAAGACCAAATGCTTCACCCACAACGGCTAGAGCAGAAATGATGTCCCAAACACATTTTCTTGCTGTTGTTCAGACTGGACATGAGCAACTAAATATTTTTAAGGGGAGAATAACCCTACCCAAATATTTTCTTCTAGCAGTTCTAAAATAAATAATCCCAATTTTTTCTGTAATGATATGGGTAGCTAAGAACGAAAGAGAAACATGTGCATGGCACATTTTTTGCCTACAAATTTTCCATATTCCATCACTTCATCTTGGTCGTTGGCTTCTGGATTAAGTGCATGGTAAATTTCGTATGACATCTCTTCTCGATCATGAAAAATTAGGATCCCATCTGGGTTAACTTCGCCATCTTCATCAACTGTTCAAAGAAAGAAAAAAAAATGTCCTGGTTAAAAGACAAACTTTTTATTTTAAGTGGGAGAGGAAGGAGCTTTTCCTCTGTACAATGCAATTAATATGTAATAAGAGGATAGAATTAGTAAAAGTTTATTGATGTTTACCCAATCCCCACCAGAAGAGAATTGCTTTGAAGATTCTTACCAACTGTTGATTCTGCAAAACGACAATATCGACTTTGATTAAGTTTGGGAATGCACTTCTCAATTGGATGCCATGTGTACGTCTCGGGACACAATAGGTATGAAGGAAAATACTGACCCTGGAAAAGTGGCAAAGAAGAAAAAAAACTAAGTCATATTTGAGAAGAATGTGATCCAAATTCAAAGTGAACACCAATCACACTTACTTTGTATCTCATTTTTGGACAGGAATGAACATAATATCCCATGTAGTAATATTCAATCTTGGGGTGCACACGATGGATGGCTCGTGTCATTGCAATCTCCCTACAATAAACAAATATTTCATTAAAATTACTTTTCATCCTCTCTTAGTCATTTTCTCAATAATTTGACTTTGCATAAAAATCATTATTCCTCCCAAAGATTACAGAATAGGAAAGTAAAAAATTGCTGCAACTCGCTTAAAAGAAATATTAATAAAACTCATATGTAATATCAAAATTTATTCAATGTGGCTTCCATCATTTTCAATTACAATCTCAGAAAGCTGCACATTGGTGATAGGAGGGTTTTAACTCAACTTCTACTCCACCTTGGATGTGTGGGTGGGAGCACTACACTAGGTACACACATTGTTGCTCTTTGTGTAGTTGGTCTTGAGCTATGAATAGGCATCAGCATCCACCTTTTCTGTAAAGATGGATGCTGATGCTTACTGTCAAGAGTATGGTGAGAAGAATTGAAATGCTCCCTCAGAGGCAATGACACCTGACTGTGTTTGATACTGAAAGTGTCCTTATCTGAGATATTTGAGTACATTCTTGTATCTTCACAGCCTCCTGGTCTTCATGGATTTTGTAAAATGCCTTGGTATCTATTATTTAAAGCCCAGATAATCATGTTCTGATAATCTTTGGGTCCACTTGGCTCAGTAGATATTACGTCTAGATGTTAAGTTTTGTAAATGATGTCCCATTTCCACTTCTTGGAAAAAAAAATGTGTATTTATAGCTGAAAACATACTTATTCTGCAGTTAGTTTCACACACATTAATTAGTATAGTTGTTGGTGAGAAATTATAGTTTAAATTTTGTTTCCACAACCTGTAAAAATCCACTCAAATTCTCTGTTTAAAATAAAAGTGTTACAAAATAGAATTGTTCTAAGTTCATTAATGGAAATTTTTTTTAATATCATTCCCCAAGAATCACATAAATCCCATCGAGCTTACCTGAGTGCAGAATATGTTCCAAGAGAGAGAAACGAATATTCAGGATCATAATAAAAATAGACGGAAGAAATGCAGTGAGGCAAAATGTCAATGACACCCACCGCAATTATTTTGCCATCAAGGATGTAGTGCTGGTGAAAAGAACCAAAACCAGTTGGAAGGCCAGGACCCAGACTTCTTGGCTACAAATAACAATGTAACAAATCTTTAGTTGCTCATATTAATACTTAAAATGTTAAATTAAAATTGTCTCTTTAAGAAATGGTTTTCAGATTTTACAAGTTTAATTATTTTGATAAGTATTTTTAAGAATGCAGATTAGTTTGTACAAATAGGCAATAAAAAAAAATGTAAAACTTTTTGTTTAACTTTATGACTTGAATGATATTGTTTGGGGGTGGAGGGAAACAAAAATGCTTTACTACCTCTAGAGGTGAGTTGACGAGAAAATCTCCAAATTGCTGTTTTGTGCACTCTGAAGATTTTTCCTTGTGAATCGTCATCTGGTAACGTCGGAAGATGGTGTAGGAATCATCAAACGAATACTTGAAGTCTGTAGTGGGCGGGTGATTCGGGACCAACTTTATCTAGGTAAGGCATGAAAAAGGAGAAAAAAAAAAGGCCAACAGTTATTACCTCAAAGGCCAACGGGGAATCCACAAGGAATCGTGTGTATTGCTTTTCAGTGGGTTTCTCGGGAGGATTACTATGCACAGTGGTTTGGTATTTATAGTAGGTATGATGACTTTCTTTGAAAGAAGACTCAAATGCAGCACTTCGAGGCTTTGAGCGGACTAGTTTTATCTGAAAGAACAATTTGGTAGGGCAGTTTTCAATTGAGGTAACCAAACGAGGTAAGCTAAAAAAACCTCTTAATCAAATGGTTACACTCACTTCAACTCCATTGCACTAGTTCAGCAATCAGAATGATATAGCCAATCTGACAGATTGAGAAGGAGTAAAGGTTAGTGAATGAGGTTTGCATTGTTACACACTAGAATTAGTAGCAGTGCACCCACCAATTTAAATTTGCCTATAGTGGAATCTACAAAAGCATCCATGTGCAGAATGTTGTTATCTAAAAAAAAAAAAAAAAAAAAAAAAAAGAATTGTTCATGTGAATAAATACCCCAACCACCTAATAGGCCATTAGATGAATGAGTGAAGATAAGTTCAATTTAGAGAACATTTGAGCACAAAACTAACAAGCAAAAAATGTTTTTGGAAATCTGTAAACATTTTCATACATTTTTTTTAATGTGCTTTTATCAAAAACTTTATTTTCCCATTCTGTGTTGATAAAAGAAAACCTAACACTGTACAATAATGAAAATTACTTTTAAATTGATTGGAAGTTTTTTGGGTTTTTTTTTTAAATTTAATCTAAGTTCAGAGCTAGCTCCCAACTTATAAACAAATATTGTGGGCTATAAAAATTTTTGTCCTGTTCAATTAGTACAGACTTCCCAAACACTTATGAGCAATTTAATTTTCATTGAATATGTTCCTTAAATTCAGATTTAGACCAAACTTGGTTTTATGCAACAAATGCTGAAGAACCATATTGAAACCAGGAAAGAAACTTTAACCCATTGAACAAAAATAACAAAATAAGGAAGATAAAATTGATCCAAATTAGAAGGAATACTTTTTATCAAATGCTTATAAACAGAATAATTTAAGGTGTTTGCTTGAAATGCATTCTGTTAACGTCTGTAACCCCTTGCATTTTAGTGGTTTTAATGCTCTGCTTGGGGTGAAATGATTAAAAAGAAATTATTGTAAATATGAAACGTGTTTAGCTTTTATACATCTCAACTAATTAACTGTAGTAGAAATTCCTGCCATCATCTGCAGATTAAGGATTTCTAAATGAGAGACATAAAATGAATGTTTTCCTTCCAAACAATTAAATATTTACAGAACAAAATTCATTAAACATTGTAGAATTTTACATGATTGATCAATTCTCACAAAATTATTATTGACTCATTGATAAGATGCTATTTTTACAAATCCATTGATTAATTCAACTAATTTGTTAACCTCCCCCCCCCCACCTATCCAAACACACATGCATATCTTCAGTGATCAGCACCATAGGAGTACAGTAGAGACGTAATGGGGAAGGAAAAACAAATTTTTTTAACTTCATTGTTCAAAATTCATAAATTACAAATAGATTTATAAAAACACAAATACTTTATACTTTTTATGTCAGAATAAAAGATTTCCTGTTAAAATATGAAATTAATTTATATATTTGCAGATATTAATGTTTTTTAATAAAAAGAAATTGACATGTAGAGTCTGGAAGTTTACAAGTTACAAAATTCCAAACAAACTAATTTACAGGTTGGCAAATATTGCTAATTTACCTAACAGAATTTCAAGAGACAAATTTTCTAAGACAGCTTAATGGAGTGAGAAATAGTGGAACGAAATCAATTTGTTGAAAGTAATGGGGGGGGGGGTTTAAAATGAATGGTAAAGTTTTCAGAATTTTTTTATTACATGAGATGAACAAGGCAGAGAGCAATGTAGGTAGTTTGTTGAAACTAATAGTATATTAAAATGATCCTTAAAAGAGGTTTGATGGCATGAAATAGCAAGAATACCTGACAGTAAAGTCTTTAAAGAAAGCTTGTTTTATTCAATGTATCTAGAAAATTGATTTTATTCAATAAATGATGCTAATGTTGGAAAAAACCATTGAATTTGGACTCATTTTCATTACTTGGATTTAATGAGTTTTCCTTAATTATTTTAAATAAGAAAAACTCATTAAATCCAAGTAATATTAATGCATTCTGTCCTACTCCCCTCCACACACACATTTTTATTATTAATAAAATATTATTTTTAATTATTAATAAAACATTACACAGTTATTTAAGTACTCCAAATTTAAAATAATTATTTCAATAAGTGATGCTAATCTGTTGTTGAATTTATTATTATGATTAATAAAAGCATTACAAAATTATTTAAAAATGTAAATCTAGTCTGTTGTTGAGTTTTTATTATTAATATAAACATTAAGTGAATTTTGATTACAACTTACCCATCCTTCATACAGAGAAAAGTATTTGGCTAGTAAAAGAAATTTGAAGGAGGCATGGTGGAGTAATGGATAGCGGCTCAGATTGAGGAATTGGAGAGCCGAGTTCAAATTCCAGTTGAATCCATTGCATTCACTTATGTGCGAATACCCTTGGGAAAGGTATGAATCCCCCCTCCAAGCTATGAGTAAATTGCAGGACAAAACTGGTTTCTATAGCCTTGGATGGCAACTGGTCTAGGAGAAGGACAACTCTGAATTCAAAACCTCTTACATCACACCAACCTCATTAAATAGATAACATGAGATGACACTTTTTCATGATTTTTTCCCATACAGTGAAGTGAACTAGGTAAAGAGAAGAATCTTGGCATTTGATTTTTCCCATACAGTGAAGTGAACTAGGTAAAGAGAAGAATCTTGGCATTTGATTTTTCCCATACAGTGAAGTGAACTAGGTAAAGAGAAGAATCTTGGCATTTGATTTTTCAAAAAGTGAACTAGGTAAAGAGAAGAATCTTGGCATTTGATTTTAAGCAATGAAACTAAAAATCAATGAGATTTTGCTTGTCTTTTGTAAACAACTCAAAGAGCGGAATGATTCTAAGTAATGACACTAAAATGGATGAGATTTTGCATATCTCTACATGAATAAAGCAAAGATAGTAATCTAAGCATCCTATTTAAGGTTTTCTTGCCTCTATCCTTGCCATGAATAAGGCAGGAGTGAAATCTAGGTATTATATGGTAAGTAAGGAGTTTAAAATTGATAAGTTTCTCTAAACTATATTGTTATAAGAGCTAATTTAAGGTATCAGTAATCAAATGTTAAAACTCACCTCAAGTTTATGAGCAACCTTTTGGGCCTTTTGGGGTTCATCTAAATGTTCTTCCAAAGTTTTTCCTTGAGACTGTTTCTGGTGGGAGATCTGCAACAAATTGACAAATTTAGGACACAAAATTTTAAGTTATATCTACTGCATATCAAAATTTCCTACATTCAAATCTTTTCATAAGCTATCAACTTTTCAAGCACTATTTCCAGCACAAAATGAAAACACTGGAATTTTGGTAAAAATAAATTTCCCTACTTTTTTTCCTTAAAATCCTTGATTCTAGCAGAAGTTTGACCTTATTTTATCTGTTGTCCTATAATTATAATTCTACAATTTTTTTTATTCTTACCTACAAAAATCAATCTTTCTGTGTCTAAACACTAGCAAATCTTATGGGTAATCCAAATCTAGCAATATTTCTAATCACACATTTTTGATTTGAGAAATATTTTCAGTTATGTGCAAACAGATTTTACATATATCTTAAATATTAACTGAATAAATGTGGTATTGCTTATTAATTTTTTTAATTGCAAAATACAGTGATATTTACTTTAAAGAAAAAAATTCCACGTGGCAACATTAGAAAAGATTCATTGATGGATGTGGTGGCAAACATGATAGAAATGTGAAGAAAACTGAATCTTTACAATTTCCTATAATCAATTTGAAGCGAATGAAGGGGAAAGTGTCTGTTATAACTATATGTGTGTTTAAGAGATGCATTCTTAAACATGACAAGGGAATCACTTCATTGATAGAGCTTATAGAATTGATCAGCTCAGAAATCAAGTAGATATCAAAAAAGTTTACTTTTTAGTAGTTGAAGAATTTGGATAAACAGGATGAAAAAGGCCTGCTCAAGCAAATACCACAGACTTCAAAACTTTAGATTACATGAAGAAAACCTGATCAGTAAATTATAGACATGCACAGAATGTAATGTGAAACAAGTCTGTAAGAACTGCTAGAAGGAAAGTGTACCATTGATCATTGAAAATGATGAAAAAAAAAATGCAGTTTTATAAGAATGATGAAGGACAAACATCAAAGCAACAGGTAAAGTAAGGATTAGGAAGATGAATTTTAGCCAGGAAATATCTGGGGATTTGCTTGGGCAAATTTGGTATCCTGGATGACTATGTATTTATGCTGAACTGCCAGAAAATGTAAAATTAAGTTTTAAAAGACTTTCAACAAATTCATAGTACAATGACGGGATGTACAGTTTTGTCAGGAAGGTGGAAAAAATTGGGGGGGGGGGGGCTCACAAATAGATGGCAAGTAAGCAAGAAAACTTAGTGACATGCAGAAATTATATAAGGCTGCCTTAGCTGACTTATCAAGTTAAATATTTCCATCAAATTTGCATCATTTTTATTTTATGACACCTAATTCAGCATATCTTTTCTTATAAATAATGGCATGACTTCTTGAGTAAAAAAGTTTGTTGAAATCTTAAACTATATGTTTCAGTAGTACATTGCAGAAACAGGTTAAAAGCATGCCATCCTGAATTTGGTTTGGTTTATGGCATATCGTCAGTGGGTCATTTAATGCCGACAACTATTTTTTTTTCTGGTAATATTTTTGTTTTGTCAAAAATCCATTTGTTAATACCTTTTTCCTCAAAAACCTATAGCTGGTAATATCATTTTTTTCAAAAACGTATACCTGGTAATATCATTTTTTCAAAAATGTATTGATGATAAAAAATTTTTACAAAGAGTTTCTGGTATTAAAATCCATTTTTACACTTTCACAGTGTTTTGACTCCAGTTACAATTCCATTGAATAAGGTTTTGTTAAAGAACATATGGCTGGTAATATTTTCCTTTTTTTAAACGTGTAGCTGGTAATATTATTTTCCAAAAATGTAGAGATGGTAATATCGTTTTTCAAAAACGCACTGCTGGCAACATTATTTCTTCGAAAATGTATGGCTGGTAATACTATTTTCCCAAAAACGTACAGCCAACAATCTTATTTTTTCAAAAACGGCCTTTCTGTTGGACATAGTTTATTGCCATACCCAGTATGTGGATGTAGTTTATTGCCGTACCCAGGACGCGGATGCAGTTTACCGTCATACCCAGGACATGGACTAGACTGAGAGTTCACTATGTGCCTATAGCTGGGACCCTAACAAGTGCTGCCACCACGGGTCAGGGAGAACCTGGGAACACCAGCAATTAAGAGGTGGTTCCATGCTCCTCAAAACCTCACAATCAGAGGCCTTGCTGTTGGATGGAGCTTAATGTCATAACCAGGACAACTTCCTGAATTTGCCATAAAAAAAGCATCCATTGGAAGTACATGGCTAAGACTTTGAAACTTTGCTAATTTTGTGACAAAAAATTCAATAAAATAGTTTTTTTCTCTGTAATATGGACACCTTTTCTTATACATGAATATAATTTTGGAAAACTTGGTGAAATTATACAATTTTTGTCAAAAAAGTAGAGTAATGACTAAAAAACTTAAGAAATTTGTTTCATAAAATGAATCATTGGTCAATCCTTCAAACAAATGCTTATTGTAAAGCTTTAAACTCTTCAAATTAAAAAAATAATATGAATAAAAATACATTTATTGGAACTGATTAAAAATACTTTCTGGACAGTTGGAATGGTCCTTCTGCATTTCCTCTTCTATTGGTGATTTGCAATCTGAATTTGTTTATAAACCTCTGCTATGGCCAATATTCCTGAAACACCATATTTTATCATCTCTTGAAAGTGGTTTTATATCAAAGTCCCATCGAAAACAAGTGTTGATGCCAAATCTCATTTAACAAAGACCATCAAAAATCATCTCTGCTTTTGTTGGGACTAAAATTTTGATTACAGCACTGGATGGAGATGTAATATCAAGGACTTGGTAAATGTAAAAGTTGGAGTAATAGTATATTGCAACCTACTGGCCTGGTGCTTATAACAGAAGGTCATTTGAAGTGGTTCTTCTTCGTAACAAATGCTAGAGTTGTTTGAATACTCAGATTCACCAGTGCCTTTTCTTCCTTTGTTACTTTAGAGGTGGAGATGAAGTTCCATTTAAAGTTATATCAGTGAAATGTCTGTTCCCTTCATCACAATTTTTAATACATTGCAAGGAATTTGGGGTCTTCTTTGGCCTGTTTCTACCACTTAGAAGAAAAATACTTCTCAAGGTGTGGAATTCATCATCCACTGAACAGAAGATTAAATGTAAATTTTCTTAAATACCAGGGCCTCTGGTATAGAAAGCACTAATACTTAAAAAAAATAAAAAAAATATATCACATTTGTCTTTTTTGTTGTTGTTCTTTCCTTAAGTTGTTAAGACTTAAGGAAAAAAACAACAAAAAGGCAACACAATGTTTGCAAAAGTTGAAGAACTATAAAATGTATCCATTTTTTTTTTTTTTTTTAAATGTAACAATTTTAACCTCTGAAACAGAGGCTAGTCACTAGAATTAAGAAAAAGAATAATCATTAAAAAAAGGAAACTAATAACATTTCAA
>CAHIKZ030003044.1:0-149944 GCA_903632075.3 Acanthosepion pharaonis | reverse complement strand
AGTCACCAAGTTCCATGCAACTCTTGCTTATGATCTTCACAACCTCATGTTAAAAGTGACAGTGTTGACAAACTTCAGACTACGGCAACACTGCCAACAGTAAGAAACAATTTCTATCTCTTGTATCCTATTTACTATGAACCATGCACACACGTGTTGACTTTTTCATCGTTTCTCACATGTACACAAAGACAAATTTATATTTTATTTCAGAACTTTATCAACCCAAACAAAAAGACATTACTTTCCAACCTATCACCAACTGCTTGTATTCTTGTCGTTATATTAATGTTTATTTGTTGAAACTATGTTGTCTTTTCTATTGGATTTTATTCTTTCAATGAAAATCATGTGATTATTCTAAACGGCCAAATTACAAGCAACCCAATAAAAATATTTTGTTATTGTACTGAATCCCGACACTTAATTTTAACATTCAAAAGAGAAAAAAAAACGAGTAGAAGGATTCCTACAAGAGTTCCACAAATGAGAAATTGCGACATAGAACATCTAGCCATTTCAGCTGTAAAATGATGAGACCTTGCCACTAGTCTAGTACTGCTCTTAAATTCAGAAAGTCTTGGTTCCATAAAGGAAAGTTCATCAGAGCAATTACATGAAAGTAATCATAGAAAAGGCACAGAAAAGCTATGTTATGGCTCTGGGAAAGTGACTGACACACAGATGCTAGATCAGGACCAATAACATTGCAGATAAATTTATAATATCATTATACAGTCATTAATCTATTTTCAGGACATGGACAATTATGGCTCACCACAATTTCCTGTCTCTTGTAAGGAGATTGTCCAGCATTCACTGCCATATTGAAGGGCTGGTATTCTTCCTCTTTTTTAATACTTTGCTTAGCTTTTGGAAGGCATCTTCTTTCTTTCTTCTTTATATGTGCCATTTCATTTCAGCATGTGAGTAATCATGATTCCCCACAACTTTCTATCCTTTGTAGCTCTGAGAAAATTTATTCTTTTTGCTATCTCTCCTAATCCCTGTTCTTTTAATCATTGCACAAGTTAGGTCTATGCACTGATTTCCTCTGTTCCCCTTGACCTCAATATGTCCTATGAGTGTCAAACTTTCTAAGCCCTCTTTCCTCATTATGCACCCTAGAAATTTCAAATGTCTCTTCAACCTTATATACACGTCTTTATTAAATTATTACATAGGTGCTTATCCTAGTTTCTTCTTAAAAATTGCCAGCATTGAAGTATTCACAACATGGCTAGGTAAAGAGTTCCACCTGTCTATCCCCCTCAGAGTGAAGGAGTTGGATTTGCAATTGTTTTTTTAGTGTTGTTTCATCAACTTGTGTGAGTGACCATGCATCAGTGTGTGCAGTTAGGTATGGCAAGCAGCAACAGCCCTCATCAGCAGACAGCTTAGGTCCAAGGATCCAAGTTCACCACAGGGAATTGTCCTAAAATAACCCAGTAGATTAAAGTTTAAAATTTGGTGACAAATTTGCGAGTTCAACCCCTGGGCTAGGCAGTGTGTACTTGGACTCAGTTGAAACAGGGCAAGCAATAACTGAGCAGTACTAAAAATAAATAAATATGGGCTGTGAAGCAAGAACAATCTATCACTGTAGATGAAATAAAAAGTTCAGTTTGAAATTACCTGAAGGTTACTCAAATTGAAATATTCTTGATAAAAGGCCAGAGGGAACAATGGGTGAAACATTGTAACAACAGCTCATCCACTCCCTGTAGATTAAATAAAGTGTTCAGTTTGAAATTCCTTGATGAAAGACAGAGGGAACAATGGTGAAAACATTGTGATAACAACAAAGATGTGGGGAATACTTTGCATATAAATAAGGAAGAATTCAGTCTTGTATTCTTAGCAGGCTTTACTAAGAATTGCAGAAAAAGATACGAGAAATAAAAGAGAAAATGTGCTACAATGGGATGCCTAAAATCTAAAAAAGGAACAATTGTAATGGAAAAAAAGAGACTACAGAAATACATTGAATAACTGATAAGAGAAGAGATAAATTGACAATACATAAAAAACATAAAAGGACACAGATTATTAAAACATGAGGTTAAAGCTTCTCAAACTTTCTTTCTCCAACATTCATGCTATTCATACTGATTTCTGTAGTGTAGAATTCTTTCTATTGGAACGCTCTCCAGACATCTTTGCGCTCCGTGAAAATAACCTAAACTCTTCAATCTGAATTTTCATATTTCTTAAAAATTTTATTTTTGCATTAATAGATTTAAAGTTAAATTGTAAAAACAGATTTAATCTTCAGAAGGTAATTTTAACTTATCAAACATAAAACGAGTTTCTGTCATTGAAGCAAGCCTGTAGTTATAGGGGGTGAAATAAGAATTGGATTTGCTCAAATAAAAAAAATAGCATGCTAGATGTGCGTTTTTTAACTAAAGTTCAAATACAAGGCTCAAGAGCCACTCAAGGTAGATGGTTGTTAAATGAGGTGCGTGATATAAATGTGAAAGGAAGTGGTAGGAAGTGAAGATTATGAGAATAAGGAGGTTAGATAATGATTGACCCTGGACTTGAAGAGGTTAAGATTGTAATGTAGAAGTCATTGTTAAAATGGTTATGATGAATGAGGTGTGTGCTTTAAATAAAAGAGGTGGTAGGAAGTGAGGACAGGGAAGGTAAATAATGATTGAGCCTTCAATTGAAGAGGTTATGATTGTAGTGTTCAGGGAAGCATTCATGTGGGAGTCTATTCCACATAGTAGGGGTTCTTGGTGTTTAAGTGGAGCTTCTTCCTTATAATTGGAATACAAGGACAATGTTGGTGACAATGGTATGTTCTAGCAGTAAAGGTCTGAACTGGTGGATATAAAGAATGGCGCTTCTCTGGATATTTGCCATGGAAATAGTGATGTTTCATCTATGGGGGTTTTCATATATAAATGACTGCCTAATTACCATTGCTAGGGCATCAGAAGATCAGGAACACTAGAATCAAGCAGACACAGAATTTTAAATACCTGGGAAGCTTCTTGACAGGGGACGGTAAATGTGACACTGAGATCTGTAGATGTATTGGAATGGCCAAGGACACATTCCAAAAGCTGAGCAGAGTACTGTGAGAAAGGAGGATATCTTTGGTAACAAAGAAAAGAATACTGAGCTGTTACATGACACCTTTCCTTTTTTACGGTAGCGAATATTGGACTCGAGGCAATGGAGATGTGGTTCTACCGAAGGATGCTAAGGATATCATGGACTGAGTGTGTGAGCAAAAATGTGATCTTAGAAAGGTTGTAAACAAGGAGAAGGCTTATACTTAATATCAGGAAGAGGCAGCTGAAGTTTCTGGGACACAATGAGGAAGGAGGGCCTGGAGAATCTGATACTCACGGGTTGAATAGAGGAAAAGAGAGACAAGGGAAAACAATGAGCGACATACCTGGCCAGTGGATGACAGAATGTGGTTTGGGGGAGGAAGCAGAGGGAAAGAACTTGATGAGAGCTGCAAGGGATAGAGGGAAGTGGAGAGCCATGATAACCTACGTCCTGAAAGGACATGGCACATAAAAAGAAAGAAGGAAGGAGGGTTTGGAGAATCTTATATGTAATATATAATAGAGGGAAAGAGAGACAAGGGAAAACAATGAGTGACATACCTAGCAGACTTAAGCAAATGAAAAGAAAGAAGGCATAGAGACTATATAAGTACCCAAGCAGTAAGGAGAGGGGCAGAATATGATACACAAGATTAAGCACATCTGCTGGACTGAGAAAATACAAAGGAAAACATATTTTATTACAATGGGAATGAGGCTCCAGAGAGGAAAAGAAAGCATGCCTCATAAGACCACATGACTAATTCTGAATTCTATCAAGGCTGGGAAGTGAGGATTGTGTAGCTCCAGCCCAGTAATACTCTATTCTAAGTCGGGCACCTCCCTTTGGGTGTAATGGATTGGTCAACCTTCTCTTGCTAGGCAATAATGACTGAGTAGTGATTTTTCCTCACTAGTTTGCCCCATATATTTCAAAAAAAGCTTACATCTGAATGCTACACTTAGAAAATCATTTGGGAAAAAACATAGGTGTAAAAAATTATTATTGTTTTGCTAGATCAGTTAAAAAAAAGTGAGTTCGATCCTCACTGGATGCCCCATACTTGTTTATCATCTAAGCTATGCTTTTTTATCTCTACCTAAGTCTCAATTTGACTCTTGTAAAAAAAATCTATAAAAGATAAAGCTTTTAACTTTTTTAAATAATAGTGAAATTCATCAATGAGAATTGTAATCATGACACTCATAAGTTGGTCTGAAAGATGAGCATCCTGTTATTTTAGGTGCTTATGATCTTTTAGGGCCCCTAGGTGAATGAAATTATGGAGGCCCCTTCAGATGGAGCCACCCTTAACTCACTAGTACCCGTCTTGAATATTTTTTACTTGTGATATATTTTAGCAACATTTACATAGATTGAAGTAAACTTATAGCAAATTATTTAAATAAACTAGAATAGCTATCTTGTTTGTCAATAAAAATATTCTTTAAGAAATACCACTATTTTACTATTTTTTACTAAGGTGACTCACCTACATTTGAAGTTACAAAGACTATAAATAGCTATGGTTATTACCCATGAGGCAGTTGAATGCATACTACTTCCCATGAGTCAGTAACACTATATTACAATAGTGTTGCCGATATCTAAAGAATTGAATGAACAATTATCACTTGATAATTATGAATATGCACAAGCATGGCTTAGGATAATAGCAGCCAAAAGCTTGAACAAAAAAGCTAAAGGATTTAAAATTAATTGGAGGAGGAAACCAAATAACTGACCTCTTTTTAGCAACTGCTGGTTGTGAGGTCATTATAACATTATCAGTAATTGCATGCCCAAGAGAGTTGGAGGGAATAACGTTTGACGATATAAGTCAACTAATAATGAAAAACATAGCACCCAAGAAAAAAACTAGTGAATGCAGAGAGAGCAAAATTTATGAATATTTATCAAAAAGTGAATGAACCAGTTATTGAATATGGTCTTCTGTTGAAACAGGCCATTAAATATTGTGAATTGAGAAACTGGGATTGGACAATCAGTCGAAGAGGATTTGATCCAAATGAAATTGGTAAACAGCCTTCAAAATAAGGAGTATCGGCAAATGATTCTAATGCATTTAAAACTGGGAAAGTTGTCACTAGAACAGTGTGTTGAATTTCTTCAACAGCAAGAATTAATTGGAAAATTCAATAGAACAACTGTTACAAATCTTGTAGAGGAAATGCACACATATGCCATAAAGAAAAAAGATAAAATAAGGTGTACTTTTTGTGGATATCAAATAGAAAAACAAAAATGTTTGGCATATAAAAAAAATATAAAAAGTGTTTCAAAATGAATCATTTTCAACGAATGTGTAAATCCGAAAAGAGAAACTTAGAGACAGTCCAACAAAATGAAGAGCAAAGAAGTATGGACATCTTTTCATTGAAGAAAAAAAAATAATGAAGGATTATTAAGAATTTGAATCAATAGCGTATTATTGGACATGCAATTAGATAAGGGAAGTGACATAACATTGATACCCAGAAATTTCTGGAAGAAATTAAGAAAACTAAGAATAAAAATAGCCTTGTACAATTGAATCAGCTTGATGGATCTGTGATATAAGCCTTAGGCTATTAATTTTAGGCTATATGGAACTAAAAAATAATTTTGACATATTACCAATTATTGTGGCAAACTGTGAAAAGAATCATGGTCTTATAAGAAACTAGCAGTGGAGCCCAGCGTTGCCCGGGGATGTAACAGTAAGAGATAGATCAAGTATCGACCATCAAAAGACTGAAAAATAAAATTGACAAAGATTATTGTTTAAGATTGACGGATATGCATGTCTTAATTAGTTTTTTTTTTTACGAATTGGTCAAACCCAAACTCAAACATTGTTTTCAATGTTATGAGTCTACCGATTGAATAGAATTTTTTAAAAACAATAGTCATTAAATGGAATTTTTAAAGCATTCTGAATGTAAAAATAAAAAAAAAAATGATAGACAATAAGAAACACTACCTGGTGGAAAAAAAAAAAAAAATCCGTTGAAAAATTAAGGAAATTCGATCCCATATATAATTGAACACACACACACACAACCAACCTGGGTTTTATAATAATTATAACTCGATATGAGTTGTTCCCTTTCATTCTTATGTCCAAATGTTAATCATATTTTCAAATTGATTTTGTGCAAAAACAATTGTGTTTTTTGAATTTTGTCAGAACCACCGCAAGGCAATTTTACATCCAGCTGTGAAGTTTTGTTGAAATTGGTTTGAAAAAATGTAAGAAATCTATCCAATATATAAAAAGTGAAACAAACACACACAACCTGGGTTTTATAATAAGTATGATGTATTGAACATAAATTCAACAAAATTAGTAAACAAAGTCAAGGCAGAATAAACTGGAATGTTAAAAAATTATGAAGCAAAATTAAAACTAAAGGAAAATGTCTCCCCCCTCATATTTTGAAGCACAAAAAGTGCCAGTCCATCTAATAAGAATTGTGGAAAGATTAAAAATAATTACTGGAACAAGATCTACTTGAACGAGTTCTGTTAGAAGAGAGCAAATGGGCCTCTCCATTAGTAATTTTAAGAAAGAAGGATGGGGATTTGCATATTTGTGGTCACTACCAAAATAGGTATAAATTACAAAATATGTACAGACTCATATCCTATGCCCAATGTAGAATGGGCTTTGAACTATATTACAGGTATGAAAACATTCTCTAAAATTGATCTAAAGTCCATATACCATCAAATACCTATTGACAAAGAATTTAAAGAAGTCATAACAATAAACACATCAATAGGCTTATTAAGATGGAAAAGGATGCTGTATGAAATTAAAACCATGTGCAATTTTTCAAAGGACTATAGAGCAAGTTATTGGTAGTGATATAAAAATACAATATGCTACCAGGATGACATTTGTGTTGGTGCTATTAACAACAAAGAGTTAAAATAGAAAACCACTTAAAAATGCTGGATTAACAATTAATGGAAAAAATGTGTGCACAACACTAAAATAATATCATTTTGGGGATATTCCATCTTATGAAGACATATCATCAGATCAATCATTAATTGACAAAATATTAAAGGCTGAAGTATCTAAGAACAAAAAAGAATTGGAATCTTTCTTAGGACTTGAAAATTTCTACTGATAATATGTAGCGTGATACTTTGAATGGCCTAAAGAGTACACATGGATCATGCCCATCTTAATGGAGTGAGATTATTACTAATACTAGTAGATTCATATTCAGGCTGGCCAGAAGTAATATGGCTTTACAACTGATGTAATGGAATAACCTGTCACCCTCATGAGTGACTACACTATAGGTAGTAACTATGTATAAGTATCTGTAAGTCAGTGGATTAGAGTCTAGCTGCGACCTGTTCCAGCTAAACAGTCGAACTCTCTGCAGGCAGAGGAACATGGACAAGGCTTTGCCGAAGGCCAGAGTCTCGTTCGAGGAGGTAGACTGTTCCTGAACCCGTTTATATGGGTTCAAAAGGGAATATTTTTGGCCGAGCATACGAGCTCAGAGAACCCATGTTAAACCGGCCTTGTGCCACATGCAACCCTCGTGGGGGGTAGCTAAATATACTAGCTGGGATCTGTTGAGTATGATTCA
This sequence comes from Acanthosepion pharaonis, assembly GCA_903632075.3. Classification (NCBI taxonomy): domain Eukaryota; kingdom Metazoa; phylum Mollusca; class Cephalopoda; order Sepiida; family Sepiidae; genus Acanthosepion; species Acanthosepion pharaonis. The sequence goes on along the minus strand of CAHIKZ030003044.1, from coordinate 142,262 downwards.
GACTTACGCGAGAACTACTGACCTTCCAATAGTAGCACTCACTACTGGATTGACTTGTGGGGACCTTATGCATAACTGTTACCTTTATTCTTATTGTACTGGTTTTTTATAATAAACCTTTACTTATTTTATCTACCTTGTTTTTCAAGTATATATTCCTATTAGCATAGAATATAACAACAACAACAAAAGAAGTTTGACTGTTAAACAAGCGTTAAGGATCATATTTTCAAGAAATGGAATTCTGAAAATGCCAATATCTGACAACACCCTACTGTTCTGTGACAAAGAACTCTGCCAATGGTTAAACAAAATTGGCTGCAAACCATATAAAACTCCTTCATAGTATCCATAATCAAACAGATTAGCAGAAAGAATGGCACAAACTATAAAAAATGGGTTGAAAATATGTGTACAATGCAAAGAAAAGATAGAAACATTTCTTCTTAGAATGTTGCTAAGTTATAGGGCAATACAACATGGAAGATTGAAAATCCCAGAGTATTATGGGTGAACAAATTAGAAATGGCATTGATAATGTCCATGCTTTCCAATGAAAACTATTTAAACAAAAAGAATTTCTGAATCTAATCTACAAGAGGCAAGATTCACAAAGTGAACAGAATACCATGATAATAGAAAAAAATAGAAACAGGATGTCAGCAAATGCAGATCAAGTGAGATTGCAACACAACAGTGATGAAGAAATGTTTAGTGAGTCTGAAAATAATGAAGCCAAAAAGTTTCAAGACAAACTAGAAATCAAGAGTAATATAGACTGTGAAGATGAACAAGGACAATCATTGGAAGAACACTCCTATGAAAAAAGAAGTTCGAGAGCTCTCATATCTAGACAATCTCTTAGAGAAAGGGAAGAAGATAATGAGAAGACAAAAGCCCCCAGAAGTAGTATCAGGGAAAATAAGGGGGTAAAACATCTTCAGTACAGAGGGATGAGGTGATACATTTTCATAGGAAATCACAAAGACAATAAATAGCTATGGCTATTACCCATGAGATAGTTGAGTGCATACTACTTTCCATGAGCCAGTAACACTATACTATAATTACAAACCAAATTAACACATATTTCAACACAACTGTAGTAAAAAAAAAAAAAAAAAAAAAAAAAAAAAAAAAAAAGAAAAAAAAAAGATTCTTTTCACAGGTATTATAACAATAAAACAATTAAAATAGTTTGTCATACTGATATCATTTAAGTTTATGAAACTATTTAGAAGTTATAACATCTAGAAAATTAAAATCACTGCTTTATAAAAGCTGCAGCCACTAATATTCTAGGCCCTAATGAAATTATGTCCTCCCTAACTCTCAGACTGAGCCAATGGCAATTTGAATATTTTTACTTGGGATATATTTTAGCCATATTTACATAGATTAAAGTAAACTTATTGCAAATTCTTTAAATAAACAAGAATAGCTATCTTTTGTTTGTTAATAAAAAATATTCTTTAAGAAATACAACAATGGCACATAATTCAACCCAATCGTAGTAAAAAAAAAAGATTTTCTAAGCAGTATTATAATAAAAAAATATCAAAATAAATATGAGTTTGTCATATTGATATCATTTCAGTTTATGAAACTATTTAGAAATTATAACATCTAGAAAATTAAAATCATTGCTTTATAAAAATGTCCAAGATTTAAACATTCTGAACTAAAATCAAGCATGTTATCTACTTGAAACACAATGACACAAACTAAAACAATCTTTTCCTTGCTTTGCTTCCTGTAAAGTCAAATAAATATAATGTTTGTCTTATTGATATCCTTTTCAGTTTTGGAAACTATTTAGAAATTATAACATCTAGAAAATTAAAAATCATTGCTTTATAAAAGCTTGAGGGGCCCTAAGCTGAAGCCTATACTAGTCTAAATGATAATGCAGCCCTGCCCATAGGTCATACATGTCAATTTTGTTTATCCAATAGAATTTAAGCTGTATTTTTCTACTTGACTGTAAGCAAGAGCCCACCAATGTATAATGCAAATCAAAGATAAGTAATTTATTAACTGTTCCTCCTACCTGTTGGGTCTAAATACCTGTAATATGTTTTAAGTGCCTGTAGGTATGGGTAGAATGCTGATGGAAAAAGAGAAATCAGATAAAGTGAAAGAAAGGTTTGGAGAGAGAGAGAGAGAGAGAAATAAAAAATAAATGATACAGTGGGGTGCAGAAAAATGTGTAAACACATAAAATGAAGAGATGAGAGATTTTTCAAAATTCAAAAGTAGGAGTTATGAAACAAGAAATAAATGTGAAAGTGAGAAAAAGACAGAGGTCAAGTGGAGGAAATAGAGAACAAAGAAAAAAGAAAGAGAAGGAACAATAAAAGAGAGAGTAAAAGACGAGAGAAAAGGTCAAATGGTGAAAGAGAAAGCAAAGAAAAAAGAAAAGGGAATGAACAATAAAAGAAAGAATAAAGCAAGTGAGAGGTGAAGTAGAGAGAAGGGAGAGGAAAGAAAAAGAAAGAGAAGGGACTATAAAAAAAAAAGAGTAAAATACAAGAGAGTAGTCAAGTGGGGAGAAGAGAAATAAAAAAGAAAGAGAAAAATACAAGAGAAAGGTGAAGTAGGGAGAAGAGAAATGAAAGAAAAAGAGAAGAAACAAAAAAGAGAGAGAAGAAACAAAAAAGAGAGAGAAGAAACAAAAAAGAAAGAGAAGAAACAAAAAAGAAAGAGAAGAAACAAAAAAGAAAGAGAAGAAACAAAAAAGAAAGAGAAGAAACAAAAAAGAAAGAGAAGAAACAAAAAAGAAAGAGAGAAGGCCAAATGTGGTAAAAAAAAAGAGGGCAAAGAAAAAAAAGCGAATGAACAATAAAAGAGAGAGTAAAAGATGAGAGAAGTCAACTCGGGAGAAGAGAGAGCAAAGAAAAAAGAAAGAAAAAAGAACAATAAAAGAAATAAAACCAAGAGAGAGGTGAAGTAGGGAAAAGAGAGAGGAAAGAAAAAGAGAAGAGACAATAGAAAAAAGATAAACGACAAGTGAGAAATCAAGTAGGGAAAAGAAAGAAGAAACGAAAGAGAAAAGACAAGAGAGAGATCAAAAGTGTACTGAACTGTTATGTAATATCAATCCTCCTATATGACTGAATGCTGGACAATCTCCTCAAAGATGAAAAAACTTGAAACAACAGGAATGTGGTACTACAGAAAGATGCTGAGAATACCATGGACTGAACATGCGAGCAATGACAAATTTTTAGAGAAAATAGAAACAAAAAGGACACTTTTTTTTAGTTTTACTTAACATCAGGAAGAAATAGTTGAAGTTTCTAGGGCGCATAACGAGAAAAGAGGGCTTGGAGAAATTGACACTCACATGACATATTGAAGGAAAGAGAGAGACAGAGGAAAATAGCACAACCTAACGGGCGTGTGTAAATGGATGGCAGAACAGGGTTGAGGATAATTAGCAAAAAAAGACAAAATTTACTAAGAGCTACAAAGGAGAAAATCCTGAAGTGACATGGCATACAGAAGAATTTTTTTTTTAGAAAAAAAAAGCACCATTCAGATAAACCAGTTACTTCCTTTAACTTTCTATCTTTGAATTTTTCAGTGATGTGAAGTGAACCATATTTTGATGTGAAGATATGACATTTTTTTTAATCCGAACAAAATTTCTAACACAGATCTGCAGACCGAAAACTGTAAAACACGAACAGAAGTATTATTCAGAATGAATTAAGTCCATCCGAACTCTGTGTTAGGAATAATGAATACTAACATCATTAACAACCAAACTCTACATCACTTTGGGTCCTTAACCCTAAGACTTGCTTGAAATTGCAATCCAGATAAAATCCGACACAGGAAAAAAAAAAAAACAAGAAACAAGACAAAGTACACAACGGACAAAAGTAAAACCCAGTCTCTAAATACCAAAAGTGGACAAGCTCCCAGTCTTATAAGTAAATTCAAATTCAAGGAACTTTTATTAATTCAAATTGAGACTTTCGTCTAAATATGGGTCTTCTTATGGGATATTAGGACTCCCTAGCTATGATGAAATATATCGAATATGTGACCGTAACATTGTCAGAGAAAACGTTTTTTTACAACTTCTTCGCATACAATCTCTGTGGTTTGTTTACATTTATTGACGCAAACTTAAAAAAAAAAAAAAAAAAAAAACGAAAAACAACTTTTCGAAAGGTTTTCTTCATATATGAAAAAAAGTTGGGTCTTGCGGGATACTAATTACTAAAGCTCCAACTATATACCCGAATATATGTCCGTATCATTGCCAGAAAACCTTTTTTAGAGGTTGGATAGATTTCATTTTTAATGGTTTAAAAATGAATTTCTGTTACAGAGGGGACCCATAAAGCAGCCGACAGAAATAAATGATTTTATTACCGGCTACTTTTTAATTGTGACTTTTGTTCTTGTGACTTTTTTCCTAGCCAAAATTGACATTTTTTTTTACTGTGACTTTATTACCGGCCATGTAGAATTGTAATGAGTATAGTAAATAGTTAGTATTTTTCAGTGCGCTCACATCGCTACCGAATGTGAGACAAGGACGTCATTTTTTTTTTTTTTTTTTTTTTTACTTACTTTTTTATAGTGGGTTTTGACTTTTGACGGCAATACCATGGAAAATTGGACAATCCCCCTCGCCACTTCACCTTTTGACAAGACATCAGACGCCGGTCAATAAACCACGTTCAAGGAATACTGCCATTGGAAAGCCCCTTTTGGGGCTTGGAATTCTTAATATTTTTCGAAGTTTCCTGGCAGATGCTCTGAAAACTATAAAAAAAAAAAAAGAAAAAAAATGTATTATTCACTATTTTAAAGTTTTTAGGAACAAAAAATAGTGACAAGCCTTTTTAGACCTTTATCAAAGAATAGAGAGGAGAAATATTTCCTTTTTAACATTTTAAATTTAAAGATAGATACGCTCATCCAAGAAGTGTAGTTATAATTTTACTACGGCTGCAATGACGTGACCTGTCAGTACGGTACGGTATAACGGATAATTCAGGAATCAGGATTGTTCGCAAATCCTGTAGTGTAGTTGTTAAAAACCTAGAAATTCGGTGGAAAACCTAACAGAAAATTTGAGTATAAGTTGCGACCTTTTTGAAGCTTTGGTATAGGAGTGAAAGCGAAAACAGTACACGAGACATTTTTTTTTTTTTTTTTTATTCACCCTAAAAAAAAGTAACTGATTCCTCCCAGCTGACTTATTAGGTCCGCTTCTCTCTCCTCACTCGACCCCAAACTACACTACAGTTTCAAGGGCCCAGGTACTTGTTCTTACTACCGAGTGTGCAGTTGTTACCTGCCTCACATTAAGCTTGATAGGCAGATAATCATTAAAAGAGAGAGTTAGATAGATATAGAAGAAGAGGGAGAAAACTGTTCAGCTTGTATATAGTAAGTCTAAACGGTTTAACAATACGCATTTAATCAAAGTTGCAGGGATTGATTTGCTGAAACGAAACCGGGAAAGCGACATGGCTGAAATATTAAGTGGAAAAGCTATTTCCGAGTAAGTGCAATTAAACATTTTTACCACGTTTTTAATTTTTTTAGAATCACTTGGAAAAATGCATAAATTGTAATTATATTTTGTTCGTTGTTGATATTGTGATAGTTAAATTAGCATACTAACCACGTGTCTAAAACACGTCCATTTTTTTTTCTTTTCGTTTAGTTTAGGACGGTTGGGTGATTTGTTTCTTTGTTTTTGCAGGATTTTTTTAAAAAGTTCTCATAATTTATGCTTGTTTTTAATGTTTTGAAAAGAAACATTTAATTCTAAATGGTGTTAGCATTTTGTAATTAATTAATATGGTCCAAAACCCCCAAAACTTTCAACTTGTTCAATCGGGAATCCAGTGCTCCCTCTCACACAATCTAGATCTGATGGCTAAGATCCGAATTTAAGAAATTTTATTCATTATTATTCAATTAAAAATAATTATGCTACACTTTTTTTTTTATTGGCACTGTAAACTAAACAGTTGTATTTGTTTATTTACTACCAAAAAAAAAAAAAAAAAAGTTTCTTGGGCCCTTGGCATTACAAAAACAATATAAATTTAAAATTTTAAAACTAAATGCTAGAGAGAGAAATGTTTTTCTGGGATACAAATATTAACACTGCAATCGCAGATTTTAGAAGTATCATCAATCTCCCTTAAATAAATAAAAATATAAGATTAGAAATAAAAATGAATATTTAGTTTTTTTCGTAGATTTTTTTCTCCTTGATAAAACAACTTATTCTCGCTTAGGATGATGCCTCGAATCTTTGAACCTACAGTCCCGTGGCAGTTTTGATGCTTAGTATGGCACAAGGTTACTTGTTACACGAGTCGAGTACGTATGAATGTAGCTCCGCTCATAAACTAGTGAGTTTTATAGTTCATCTACTAACAGTTGTATTACAATAGGCTTGACAGAGTTAAGTAAAAAAGTTGGTTACTAAGCTGAATTTAGTAGACAATACACTGTTACCGAAAATGTCGAGCGACAACGACCAAATTAATGACACGCGCTGTGGTAGGCGCCCGTGTAATAATTTTTTTGTTTTTGTGTCAAGTTGCTGTCAACTAAGTTAAAATATTTTTTGTTCAAAAGTCTTTTTTTGTTTTCGGAATGGGCAGTTTTTTAAAGGCTTAATAATTCGGAATGGACAGTTTGTTTTCTGTTTTTTTTTTAAGCCTAATAATTCACTTGGATACCTTATTTTTTTAAAGTTTTAATTATTTGGTTGTAAAAAAAAATCTCAATGTTGAAATAGAAATTATTCTGTTTTTTAATTGTATTTTTTATGATTTCGTACTTTTTAGCGACCCAAATTATCACGGTTGGATGTGGGTCAGGTTTCACCAAAAAAACAAACAAACAAAAAAAAACATGCTGTCAAAGTCAAATTGAAATTTGTTTTTATTTCGATGAACAAAACGGAAATACAAGCTTTCAAAACTAAAAATCGTGTTCAAATTCACCCGCATAGAAAGACAACTTGAAAAGTTTTAAAAGAATACAAACAAGTTATCCAGAAAGCATCATAAAGAAAAAAGTTGTTTTTTTTTAAATTGTCACTTAAACAAAATTAGTAAATAAACCTGTTTAGTGTTTATAAGCGTGTTAGTGTTACTGTTAAGATAAATTTTATTTTTAATGCTAAAATTAAATCAGACTATTACCAAGATTTTTTTTATTTCATTTAATTTAAAAAAATAATAATTACTTTTTTAATAAGTTATTTAAACATAAATGTCATAGATTTTTAAAATAAGTTTTAATAACTTAAAATATTATTTTAAAGGAAATAATATTATTCACGTTTCTTTCAACTCAAAAACAAACTGGAAGTTACTTCTCCCAAGTACTTTTATTAGTTTTCTTCACTATTTTTTTGTTCAGTCACCAACATAAAAAAACGCAACAAATGACGCATTGCGGCATTACTTATGTATAAAAAAAAAGATTTAGTTGTCAATAATATCTGATAGATGGTTATAAAAAGGTGCAGTTATTTGTGGCCTAAAAATCAAAGTTTGCAGCACGTAGCAATAATTAAAGTAAAACAATGCGCTAAAATAAGTAACCGAGTAATCGTTTTAGGTTCTCTGGATACCTGTGCTCAAAATGTATAAATGGACCCATAGTTAAAAAAGTTTATTTTCAGATTTTTTTAAATACTTTTTTATTTTGTCGTAACTGACCGAGTGCACTCACAGCAACTATGAAGATCGCCCAAATTATTTAATTTTATTAATTAAGTAAATTTAAAATAAATTAAGTCTAACAACAGTTGTTCATCTTTGCTAGTTCCCTATTCAGTTCATAAATTTAAGTTGGTTTTACTTAGAATTTTCAGTAATGTGCAACGTCAATCACATGTTGACCAACTGATTTTGCTTTGAAAAAAATGAAAACAGTCTTGTAACTCGGACGTCGTTATTTGTTCTTTCAAAGGACGAGTAAACGAGGTCTTAAAAAATCTAATAATGTCCATTGCAACACTGTTAAACTGTTAAGGTCACGAAAACATTTTTTTAAGGACATCAAAATATTTAATTATTTAATTAATTTCCAATATCATTCTTTTCTTTCTCCAGAAGAGAATCTGCATTTAAAAAAAAAACAAACAAACATTCGTGAATAAAACTGTCATAAATTTATAAAATTCCATGAAAAAAAATCATTACATTTTTTTAAAAGTTTTTAAGTGATTTTTTTTTTTTTAAAGAACAATAAACGCACAAATTATTCGGCGAAATAGCATTTTTAGTGGTTAGTTACATAATTAAGTTAAAAATGTTCTTTATTAGGTTAATAATTTTTATCATGGCATCAAAATTTTATTCTTAATGTGCTCAAAATTAAGCGCAAATTAAAGCTTAGAAATTGTCTAGTAAATTTATAAAGAAATTTCAAATATAACAATTTTAAAAAGTTTCTGATTAGGATTTAAAAAAATGGTGTAGATTTTAATAATGCGATTAGGATTTTTAAAAAATGGTGTAGATTTTAATGCGTATTGAATTGACACTTTCGTCAATTCAATACGCATCAAAATTAAATTAAAGTTTAATCATAATGCGTGAGCACACGATAAAAATGTGAATCCAGGTAAAAAAGAAACAGGACAATTTTTTAGCACTGTTTCTGTGTCTTTCTTTAATAGACTTTTTTTTTTTTTTTTTTTTATCCTTTTTGACCCTAACCTCGAAGACAGCATGAATAGTGGAAACCTCTGACCTCAGTGATGTTGTGGATCAACAATACTTGAATTTAGTGAAAAATATTTTTTTACGCTTCCAGCCATGGAAATTGACACTTCTTGACAGTAATAAGCATGGTTCAAAAATCTGCCTGAATTGGTTCAAGTGTACACCAAAAAAACTTAAATTTGCTTTTTTTTCTATCGACATTAAACTAAGTACAGCTGACCATTTTTCGCGGATTTTGACGTCATTCTGTTTCTTTTGTTTTTTTTTTTTCATTCAAATCTAAAAATGAAATTTATTCACTATTTTTTTTAATCCTTAGGTAACTCCATGAAAATCAATAAAAAAAAAGCAGAGCATGACAAGAATGGCCTTAAATTTGATGAAAAAAATTTTTTTTTTATCTGCTTAGCTTAATGTATCATTATTAAGAAGAAATACCAAAGTATTTTTTGGTTATTTTTTAAAAAAATGTTTTTACACTCATTCTTAGCATGTACAAAATTTTAGTTAAAATTTTTTTTTTGTCAGCGAAATTACTAAAAAAAAAAAAACTCGATATCAGCTATTTTTTTTTAAATTTGTAAACTAAAATCCTAGTCTAAAAATAAAATTCTTCTAAAAATCAACGTTTTTCAAAATTTATTTGACGAAAATTAGCAAATTTAAAGATTATTTAATAACATATTTTGAAAAAAAACTTTTGCTTACTTTCTTCGAAGAAAAATGTTTAAAATAATGTTGAATGAATGTGTTAAAAACTTAGAATTATTCAACTTTTTAACAAGAATATCTCAAATTGATGTTAAAAATTGCCGCAAAACATTGTTGATTTATTTATGGAATGATCTATATTTCTATTTTTAAACATGTCTCTCTAAGTCTAGTCACTAAGTTGTATTTTTAGATACATTGTATTGTATTTTATTTTCTATATATTTTTTCTAGTTGAATTGTTCCAGTTCACCTATGATCGATTATCATATTTAATTATACAATATATAAACTTTAATAAACTTTGTATTTTTGCTAGTTTATGAAAATTGAGATGTTATTGTATGTGGGGGTCATTTCATAGATTGAAAGGGGAATGTCTTTAACAAAACATGTCACTCGCAAAAAAAAGGAAAATTAAATTGTGACGTTTTTTTTTTTTTTTTTTAACTTAGTTAAAGTTGTCCTTTTTTTTTCTGTGACTTATTTCCCGGTGACTTTAAAAATGTTCGAGTTCGCTCGACTCGGTGATTGGCATATTTCTTTATTTTCTTTTATCAAATTTTAGAAAACTTTTCTGTCGCATTTTTTTAAGTGCTCCTTACCTTGTACAATTTTTGTACAATGATTTCAGTTTATTTAGTCTAATTTCTATCTTCGGTTGTATCTCCGATTCAGAGTTAACGTTTCATTTTTCTGTTTTGAAATTAATTTTTTTTTAACATACCTGTCTAGAGAACAGGGTTTCATAAACTTTTCGGTGCTGTGGAGCCTTCTGAGCAGAATAAAGTTTTTTTTTTTCTTTCCTTGTGGGGCTCTAACAATTTAATCTTTAAAAATACACATAAAAATTAAAAATAGAATAAATTTATTTTTAACACTTACTATTTACAAAAAATGAAGTCAAACTTAATGACTAAAAAACGCATCTGGGTCATTCCATCTCAAATCAACAACTAGCGGCCACAGGTGACGATCTCAGAAAATACCAGGGAAAATTCGCAAGTGTTCCTTGATTAAATTTATTGATAAATCTCAAATAAAATCTGTATTTTTTTTTCTTTTAAATAGTTTTAAAAAATCAGCATTCTTAAATTTCATTGCATTTCTTTGCTTTTTGCTAAATAAGGCTTTCTTTCAACAATGAACTTATTGGTCTAAGAACATTAGTCTACTCTATAATTTTTAAAAATAAGACTTTCACTTTATTTATTCATGTACAAAAAATACTCAATTTTATTGATATTGACTAATTTCAAAACGCTTGCAACATTAATTACTGATATGGCTTATAACTTAAGTTAAGCATTTATATTGGCATGCATAAATTTACAACCCACATTATTAGACCATAATTATTTACTTGACGAATACAGGGTGTGCTGAAAGTTTTGCCACCCTTTATCTCTTTTCCAAACTGTCGTAGCTTGTGTCGGCCATCTGGAATAGAAAATTATATTATTTAAGGGTGACAAAACTTTCAGAACACCCTATGTTCCTTGAGACGTATGCTCTGGGTCCCCTTTAGGCTTTCAAAGACATTTTGCATGTACAGATTTTGAAATTGGTTAACAATAGTTAATCTACTGTAGATTACAAAACTATACAATTTTATTTTTATACGTACTTACTTTTATAAGGATCCGAAAATGGCCAAAATTCAAAAAGACGTTCTCTTTGACTTTGAGGTTTTCGTTTTCTCATTTACAAAGCAAGTCGGATACACGCATCCAAATTATTAGTTTTCCTTAGTTGTCATTTATGACCTAATAATTCAATGCAGTGTAAACCTTCATAGGAATGTCGGTATTATTGTTTGAAAATTGCTGTTTTTAAGAGCCTTAAAAAAATACTGCATCCTGGACAGTTTAAGAAAACCCTTTATATTTTTTTTTTTTTTTTTTTTTTTACGACCACAATTTTGTTTCAGAGGTGCATAGTATTCACGAAATATACAAAAATCATTTTCTCACAGGAAAAGTATTAAAAAAAAATTAACAATTTATTTCTCATTTCTGGCACGACGTGGTTTGTGTTAGTTAAAATTTTCATCATGTTTAAAAAAAAAAATCTTTTTGTACATTCGTCAATGAAACGGAAAGAAAAGCTTGCAGCCACTGGACCTCGCTAACGGACTTTTTTGTTTTAACCTACTTTGGGAAACCCTGATCTATTGTCTCATAATCACATAGTGTATGAAGATTTTTTTATGTTTGTTTATGTACAAATGGCAATCTCCTAACCATTGCGATATTTTTAACGTGCTCCATTTTTTATTTTATTTATTGATTCTGATGTATGAAGTAAAAACTTTAAAAATGCCAGACTGGCATGAATTGAGACGTTTTTTTCTGTTCAGCCATTGCCATACGTGATACACGCTTGGACGATCATGCCTCTTTCGATTCATGACTGACTAGAGAGTGAAGTGAAGAAGACTTTCCCCGCTGTAGGTTGCTGTTTCTTTTTGCAGTAGACTGGTTGCCAACCAAAGCACTAACACTAACAGTCTGCCCTGCTATTCGAACCCATAGCTGGGGACCTGGGGAGAGAAGAGATGGACCGACCTTAAGAAAACTAAAAAAAACAGTATTTCAGAGTCGCAGTCTACACCTTTTTTATCATATTTTTACCCAAATTGCAAAAAATGGCTTTCTGGCTATTCATATCTGAAAAACAAAACCCTTTTTTCCCTTTAAAGGGCCCATACCCTCTATTTAGGTCAGTTTCAAAAAAAAAAAAAAATAAATAAATAAAAATGCGGGAAATAAGTAGGTATTTTTCCGCGCGACCACGTTACTACAACAGAATGTGACACACACAAAGTGACAAAAACTTCGATTTTGTGACAAAATCGAAGTTTTAATGTGGCCTATCGGCAAAAAAAAAAAAAAACGCTGAAAAATTACTCAAGCAAGCTGCAAGCCCCATCTGCATCTCGCCTTTTGGGAAGGTTTCAGGCGTCGGGTAAAGAATCCATCTAAAAAAAAAAAAACCCTTCCCGCAGTAGAGCTTACACCTGTGAGGGGTTGAGCTAAAATTGTTATTCATCCTCCACTCTAGGAGTGAAATGAGCAATATCTTGCCCCATCGCGCGAAACTGTGGGTGGTGCCTTAAAAAAATGTCACGTATCTGTCCCTGTCTGGGGGTTACTTGTAACAGTGTAACCCGGATATAAGAGATTTGTCGGGACCGGAGAAGAAGTCTCTTATATCCGGGTTTCTCTTATATCCGGGTTTGGTCTATTATATATACATTAACACAGGCTCTAATTTGGGACCAGAGAAAATCTCTCTTATATCCGGGTTACACTGTACCCTCACACACAAAAAAAAAAGAAAAAAAACTCGTGTTTTTTCTGAATGATCCACGTGTTGAGTTCAAACAAATTTATTTTATTCAGTCGTCTCGAGCTTATGTCCTTGAAAATCAATCTTAATGTGACTGGTACTATTTGACGATCTTTTAGTTTAGCGTTCCAAATTATTATTGTCCTGGCGACACATGGTCACAGGTCAGTTTTTTGTTGACTTAAGTTTTGAGTTTTGACAAAATGGTAAGCAAACAGATATCAAATCTAATATTAAGAACAGAGTGAAGTCCAAAAAGCAAAAAAAAAAAAAAAAAAAAATGAAAATTACCCTTTTATTTTAACTATAGGTGAACGTGTAATTATTTTTAATTGCTGACTTTTAGTCAAAGGGTGTCCACGCTAGTACCGCCACGGACTTTCTGAAAAATTCTTTAAACATGTCTTTAATAATAAAAAAAGACTCTTATGACGAACAACAACAGGATTAATTTCAAAATTACACTGAAAAATTCCAAGTAGTTTAAAAAAAAAAAAAAAAAATGAAGTTTAGTTTTGTTTCTGTTGAATCTGAAAGAAAATAACATGTTTTATTAAATTATGCAAGCACCAATTCTCAATATATATATATATATATATATATATATATATATATATATATATATATATATATATATAATTTCAAGTTTTATTGAATTGTTATTGGTAATATGCAGGCTGAATTTTATGTATGTTTCACAATTGATTGCATAAATTTTTTACTAAAATAATATCTTCAGGGATTTCTTTTAATTAAATAGCTGTAAAAAAATGTGAACACTTCCTGCCCAGATTAAAAAGTATGCAAATTGAAAAGGGGAGATAAGATAGCCCTCAAATTTTTTCCGAAGGTTTTTTTTTAAAATAACCTATTCAGTAAAATATTCATAATAAATGCGAATGTCAGTGTGTCACACATTTAACTTTACTTCTAGAGGAAGTAGCCTAATATGCCATGCCATTTTGGAATCAGGCTGACTCCATGAGCAAATTAAAAACATTCTCAGCTGGATCTGGACTTGCAATCCTTAAATTTTGGATTCCCAAGTTTTCATTATGGCGATTGTTTTTAACAATTTATGTAATTTTTGTGATGAATTTTTTATACGATGACAATTTTTATAACTTGGAAATAATTGAAATTAATTGCGAAATCTGGCAAAAGTCACTTGTGAAATAAAAATAATTGTTTGTATGGAAAGTAAGGACCTACGTACATCAAATTGTCTTTAAATTAAGTGGCGACAGAAGAATTATTGAACTTTTAAAAAGTAAGTTTAAATATTAATGCAGTGATTAAATGCAGCAATTAATTTTGAGTTCTTCCATAGTTTATTGTTGCCTATCACATACAGGAACAGTATGCCTTGCAAAAAGAAATCTCTACCAACAGACGACCAGATTACAATCAAAAGAACCAAGGCTGCAGTGAAGAAAAGAAAGTCTTGTACAAATGAAGACCCAGATCAAATAGCAGCAAGGAGAGCTTCCAATGCTGAGAATATGCAAAGATTTAGGGACTCTCAAACTCCTGAACAAGCCAGAGGTCCAATCAAGAGCCCTCCACAGGAGATAGCTTAAATGCTGCCTGATAGGGTGGCTTTTAAGCTAGTTACTAAATAAATCTTGAAAATTTCTTTTGAATTGGTTAATTCCCTGATTTTTGGTAAATATTTTAAAATGGGGTGGGGGCAATTTTTTTTCTTTTTCTTTTTTTGCTTTCATTGCAAAAAAAAAAAGTCTCCATTTTGGTGGTACCTAGACTACAGATATTTTTTTATTATTTACATGCAGACTCTTGTCCTTTGTTGTTGTTGTTATGTTTCAAGTGAATTCAACGCATGCATGGATTTACAAGCTTGGAAAAGGGAAGAAAAATCCATTTTTGAGCAAACTACTAACCTTCTACTGTGAGTGAGAAAGTTTTTATGCTTCTTCTTGTGCCATAACCTGCCAGGGTCATAGAGACACTGCATGGTGGCTTGCTTAACAAGAAGCCTCCACTTGATCTGGTCATTGGCTAGCACCTGATCTGGGCAAAACTTTTGCTGGTCCATTTGGCAACATTGTCCAATGATGTTTTTCTTCAGCGTCCCTTTCTCTTTCTCCTCCCTTGTAACATTCCTTTTAGAATGGTCTTCTAGAAGTCTTGTGATCTGGTTATGTGGCCATCCTTCTTCAGCTTTTTCTTCTTTATGGTTGTCAACACATCTTTCTAGCTGTTTATCTGATGATTCATTCTTCTACACAGCTCTTCATTTGTGACATGGTCAGTGAAGGAAATGCCAAACAGACAGTGTCTTATTTTCTGCAGCTTTGATCTGCCTTTGGAGACCTGCTGTTGACAACAGCTGTGATGGTACAGCTAAAATCAATCTGAAAAGACAAAAAATTCACCCTCAAAAATAAATTGAGATTGTTGCATGCCCTTGTCCTGCTGGTTCTCCTGTATGTACACAAATCATGGACAGACAATGTTTCTTTAAAAAAACTTTTAATGGCATTAGGTTACCAGTTTGTTACAGGTGTCATCAGTTTGTAGTAGTGTTGTCTCATTTGTTGAATTGTGATATTTTCATGTGTTTCAGATACATATTTATATGATAGATTGTATGGAAGATATTATTGTGGTTGCATGGGGTTTTTTTGAATAGAACACTGTGGTGTGATATGTGGTTCACCTGGGCGTTAAGAGGAACCTCTGGAGATATTTATGTGATAGGTTTTAGGGAAGATATTATTGTGATGTCATGAGATTTTTTTTTTCAACAAAAGATAGTGTAGTGTAAGTATTGTGTTGTATGCAAAGTGACATTAAGGCAGGTCAATTTTAGAACCATCGTATTGCACTCAATTTGAAAGTTGGGGTTTGACATGATAAATAATGACAAATTATAATAATAATGATAAATTTTTTCCAAATCATTACCATTTTTTGATGAAATAAGTTTGCTGGTTCCCAGACTTCATGAGTTCAAGGCTGGCATTCCACTCTCACCCTTTCACTGTCGAAACTCCTAAATGTAGCCATCTCTTCTTCTCCAATAGCTTCAAATCTTTTTATTGACTCACCTGTGGAACTCCCTTCCCTATTCCAGTTTTCCCCTGAGATCTATAATCTCCAGCTATTCAAATGTAATGTCAATCGACATCTCCAGTTGCCTTGATCTAACCACTACCCTTCTCCTCATCCTTTCTTCTATCACTCCTATCTGATCTTCTGTAACCCCTTGCGTCCTAGTGGCTTCTCACCTTGCATGGGGTGAAACGCTGTAGCATTGGAATTTCATTCTGGTGATCAGTGAAAGAAAGCCTTATAGTACAGCCTAACAAAAATTTACAATTTATTCAAGCTTTACAAATTTTATATGGACAAGATGTATGGCACAAGCACATTATTACTAAATCATTGTGCCATCAAATAAGACCTTCATTTACTTTAAAGGGAAATTATACTGAACAATTCAGCTACATTATGATGTAATATGTTATACAGTGCAGTAGTTTTAGTGCAATTTTCAATAAACAATCCAAATTTAAAATATTTTGTCTTGTAATTTGTGCCCAGAAGTATTATGGTGTCATATAAACTGTTATCTATTTTTTGTTTTTATTAATTATGATCTAACAAAACTTATAAATTTAGAAGACTTTTTTGTAATCTTTTACAATTTGTTTTTTACAGTTTTAACTTATCGAATACAGTAAAGAAAATTTCATATTTTGCTT
Source organism: Acanthosepion pharaonis (assembly GCA_903632075.3). Taxonomy (NCBI): domain Eukaryota; kingdom Metazoa; phylum Mollusca; class Cephalopoda; order Sepiida; family Sepiidae; genus Acanthosepion; species Acanthosepion pharaonis. Next base: position 125,746 of record CAHIKZ030003044.1, on the reverse strand, counting down.
GTGGCGATTCATAATTAGAATTTTGGTTTAAATATATTTTCTATACAAATGTATCTAATACAAAAAAAATATCAATTTATTTGGATTCATTCTGGAAATAGAAAAATTTTTAAGTCAATTTCTAAGCAAAAACCTGTGGAAATTAGATATTTCTGTACATTTTTTTCAGATGATCTTTAAAAGTAAATGCTCAAAAATTGGTGAAAGCTATGAATCAAATTTTTGGTGTCAATACTTAACACATGAAACTCCAGCTTTTACACAGAGTGCAATGTTGATTTTCTAAAAAAAGTGAAAAAAAAAAATTAACCTGCCCGAGTAACATGTGGTTCAGGGAATAAGAAGTCTCTTCAGACGGGAAATGAGACATGTCTTGTGAGTTAAGCAGGAAAGAGGCTTTGTGCCCTTTTTTTTATACTAGTTTTATACAAAGTCACTTAAGTGTTAGGAAAAATCCCTATAGCTAAGGGGAATAATCTCACAAGACTTTGGAAATATTTGCAAGTTTATTTTTCAAAGCAAGTTGCATAGCCATACTGAGAAACATAAATTGCTGAACAGTGTTTGATGAACTTGGTGAAAAGTTTGACTTTGGAATTCAGTGAAAGTGGGTCACAAAACAAACCTCTACAATGGCAGTGCTGATCAAAATGCAAAGTAAAATAGGAGGTTTTAAATTGGTGAACTTAAAGGTCATTTAACGTTATCACAGGTTGACATTTACGGGACACAGGCTGCGTGTCAGATATGACATTACAAAAAAAAAAATCAGGAAATAAATTTTTATGACAATTTATTTATAAAATGAGTTGTTTCTGCAACCTGTAATATCACAGGTAGTATTGAAGAATTAAAATTTACTTCAATTTTGGTGGTAAAGACAAAATCACATGATAATTATGATTGTATTTTAGTGATGACTGCAATTATTTGGCTTTTTGCTAGCCACCGATTTGAGATCAATCCTATCACTCCCTGATTTGACAGCAGTTTTCTTTACTTGTTTACTTTAAGGATGTTCTCTGTATGTCTCTTTTCAAATAATTTCTTGTGTGTGTGTTTGTATAATATATATATATATATATATATATATATATATATATATATATATATATATATTATACACGATATCTACTACTCCACCATGCCCATGGCTTGAGTTTGGAATTGAGGAGCTGAGTTTGAATTTCAGTTGAATCCATTACATTTGCTTACATGCTAATACCCTTGGGAAAGGTATTAAGCTATGGGTAAGGTACCTCTATGAGATCGCTAAAAAAGAGCATAGCATGATGAAAAAGACACCAAAATTGACAAAATCAAAATATTATCTAAATGTTTGTTATTATTAAGAGGAAAGATCAAAAGTATTTTTTTTTTTTTTTTTTTACATTTTTTAATCGTTCCTACCACGTCCGAAATTTTGTTAAAAATCTTGTTTTTTTTTTTTTTTTTTTTGAGCAGAAATTGATAAGATAATCATTTTTTCATTTTAAAAAAAAATAAAATCTCAGTTGTTCTTTTTTAAAAATCAATTATAATTTTTCAAAACTTATTTTAAGAAAATCAAAAATTATAATGTTTATTTAAAATATTTTGAACCAAGCTTAACTTAGGTTCTGCGCCAAAAAAGATATAATTTGAAAATAAAACAAAGCAGGTCATAAACTTTTATATCACTTGACAGGTGATAAATGACATATTGATGGATTGATATGAGGGATAATTTGTTCTACGGAAAAAAAAGTGAAATTATTTAGATTTAAGTGAACAAATTATTTACCTCGTTATTTTTAAGGAAAACTTTTAGTGCTCTAATTTTTTTTTTTTTTAGCTTCACCTTTACCTTTACGATTACAATGCTTTATGGAAAATATATTATAAAGAAATTAAAATAAGACTGTTAAGAGTGAGATTAAATAAATTTCATAAGAAAGGTATCTAATTAATTTATAGGTACCTTTCTTATGAAATTTTATCAGAAGGTACATAAAAATACTATAATTTTATGTACATTTATTACATTTTACTGTGTTATTTGTATTTCCATTCATTTTATTATTAATTTTGATATTTCATTTATGGAAAAATGTCATAACTGAGATTAATATAAAAATAAGATCATATAAATTTCATAAGATGATACTGATACTTGTAGGTACCCTTGTCAGTTGAAATTGAAAAATTAAATTAACTTCTCCACACATTTTTTTCAAAAAAAAAGGCCTTAACAAATTAAAGAACAATGCTTAACTCAAATAACGCAACTTAATTGTATTCTGGTTGGTCTTCCATACTTTTATAATTACAACCTGATTATAAACACAAAATTACATTTCTTAATTACTGCATGGTCTTCTGATTAGTCAAAAAAATATACAATTTAAATGTGGTAAAAAAAGATCTATCTCATAAGGACATTTATGAAAGTGGATGCGGCTTTTAACTAATTTTATAATATTTTAACAACTTAAATGCAAAAAAATTATTATAATTAAAAAAAACAAATAATTGTATTAAAAATTCATTTTTCATCGAAAAAATGTTTTGCTTTCAGAAAATATTGTCCATATTCATAAAATCAACTAAAAGCAAATAAAAGCATTTGAAATTAAATAATATCTTTGTTTTATTGAGTTTTGTATGTTACAAATTCAGAGCTGAATTTCAGGTCCAATTAAAATTTTAAAAAAAAAAAAAATTAAATAATATCTTTGTTTTATTGAGTTTTAATGTTACAATTCAGAGCTGAATTTCAGGTCCAATTAAAAAAAAATAAAAGCATTTGAAATTAAAATAATTTATTTGTTTTATTGAGTTTTGTAAGTTTCATTAATTCAGAGCAATTTTTTTTAGGTTTGGGGGTAACAAAAAACAAAAAAAAAACATGATTTGCATTTCTCAAAGCCTTGTTTTGCTTTTTTTTATAAAATCACTAAACTGTATTTTTAATGAATCTAGGAGTTTTCATAAAAATTAGGGATGAGGGATAATAAATATAAAAAAAATATTTCTGTCATGACTTTAATAAAAAAATAAATATAATAATTTCCATCATCTGTCAATAGTTTCTGAAAGTTTCATTTTCATCTGACAATTGTTTTTATTTTTGCAAGATTTTCCAAATTAATGTTTATGTCATACAAAAAAAAAACGCTAAAAATTGTATGTGTTATTTTAGTTAGTTCCAGTGATACAAAAGAAAAATTAAATTTTTTTTTATCAAAAATTTAGAATGTTCTAAAAAGAAGGAAAAATTTTTTAAAAATAATTAAAATAAACTTTGGTCTTTCCTCTTTATAATAACATGAACATTTAGACGATAAAAAATTTTGTTTTTCAAAGTTTTGTCTCTTTTTCATCATAAACAACTCTTTTTTTTTAGTGATCTCATGGAGTTACCTACATTAATATGGCCACAATATGCTGACCATGTTTAGAAAATAAAACCTTCCTATAACTTCAGATACATACATAAAAAAAAAGCCACACATTAAATTAAAAATATAAATTGGCTATTACCATAGATTTCGTACATGGACTATTTTTTCTTCAATGAATTTTTAATTAAGTTAAAGCGAACAAAGAAATAATGGTAAATATGTGTGTGCATATATATAGTCCTTTCCAAATGAATTTGTGTGTGTATATATAACCAAATATATTGTTTTTTTTATATATATAAGACATTTATATTTATTCAAAAGATAAATATGAGACAAGAGTTCAGAAATCCAGCTTTTACATCCTGGTATTTACAATTCGAGGTGTTAAACAGCTTAGGACATACCTCCATTTGTATCAGATCACCCCATTTTTAAGTGAGCAAATGTAAAGGAACAGATAGTATTAAAGTAAACAGCATTTAATATTTGGTTGCATAACACTTGCTTGCAATAAGTGCATCAAGCCTGTGATTTTTAACAGATATATTTACCAAAATTACACAAAAATATCTTGAAATGCTAAAGAGTAAATTTATTCAATAAAATTGCCATTGGCTTTAACCAAGGCCTCCAGACGACTTTGGAATTTCTTGTAACTCTTCTGGATGGTCTCCTTGTTTAAATTGGTGAATACTGTTGTAATCCTTGCCTTCAGTTCATCTTTGGCATTACAAGGAGTTTTGTTGCTTTCTTGCTCAACCAAGCCCCACATAATACTCAAGGAGGAGGTTGCAGTCAGTGTGGCCAGATTTAACAGGTGATGTCATTGCTGAAATTGTTTGACAGACATGACTGGGTTCTCCTGCTTGTGTGGCATGGTGAAGAGTCCTGTTACCAGACAGATGGTCTTCCAGCAGGCACCCTCTTGACCCAGGGCAGTGTAAAATCCTCAAGGCACTTGATGATGAAAAGCCTCTGTGTTAAGTCTGAGGCCCTTGTTTGGGAATTCGAATGGAGGCATAAATCACCATCACTAGTGAATCCATAATTTTCCATGATGTATACTTAGGTATATCATCCAGTTCTTAATTCCAAAACTTATCTTTTTAGATTGATACATTTTGTCAAACTTGTTAAAATGTTTCTATTGGAGCTTCTGGTTTTTAATTTCCAAGCAGTATAGCATGCCGTTTTTTTTCTGGTTTTGAATTTGATGTCATGGTGGTCATTTTTTTTATACTGCTTTTTGACCCTATATACCAGAAAGTTTTTTAATTCAATAACAAAATGTCTATGAACAAAATTAAAAAATAAAAATGGCAACTATTTAATCATTGTACTCTGTGTGTTGTGTGTAATCTTGTTTAAAATGAAACAGACTAAGCCATATTTTTCGAAACAATAAAAAAGTCCACTTTTTTTATTATATGCAATTACATATATGGCCTGAAAGATTATTTAATCAATGTCATTTATTTATTACAATGCTCTATCCCTTGATATTGAAAACTTTAAATTATAAATATAATTCACCTATATAAAAAAATATTTTTATATAAATGGCTTTAAAAGAATCTCATCTGTCCTTTATATTATAAATATATACATATAATATGTATATTAATGTTTTACTTGGAAAATTCATAGCTTGAATTTAGTTTTGACTAACATATACGAATTTGATTTTTTTTTTTGCTTTGTAAAAATGGTTTGATGTAATATTTCTTTTAAAATATTTCAACTTAATCAGTTAAAAGTTCATTGAAAAAAAAAAGAAAATTGCCCATAAATAAAATAAATGTATTTTAATAACCCGTTTCCCAATAGCTAATGGGTAGAATGTTTTTGACTTTTGGATATTGACCAAATATTGACATCATTCTCTTAGTTTGCATTAAATTGGCCTTATTCTCAATACAAATCAAATCTTCCGGGTTAAGGACCTTGGTTCTGTTGACCTTCATGTAACAATTTTCCATTTCCTTTCCTTCTGATAATGATGACATTCCTGACCCTGTAAAATGCCATCAGATAAAAAATGATAAAATGGTGCTTTCAACAAATTTGTGATTTCTGATAACTGAATTTACGTAATGGACATGAGGAGTTATTATTTCTTACATTAAAAAAAAATTCTTACCAATATCCTCATCTTTGTTTATTTTTTATTAAAACAACATATTTGTTATCAAAATATTTGCCAAAATGAATTCTCAAAAAAAATCATTCTAATGTCAATCTGAGTAACCTTCAGGTAATTTTGAACTCAACCTATTAACCAAATCACTGGGATAGATCGTTTTTAATTCCACTGAAAATGTTATACATTATTTTCCTCAATTTTTATTTACTTTTAAAAATGCCATTATTGATCAATATGTTTCCAGTAAAGTCTCAATCTATACGAACTGGCCCAGGGACTGAACTCACAACTCACTGTTACCAAATTCACAAACCAACAATTTAATCCACTATGTCATTTGTAAAACTACTTCTTATTTTTGGTGGAAGATCAGCCAATTATCAATTGGTTGTGAAATTGCATATTTTAAAAATTTCTCTGTGGAGATTTTTACTTTAATTTTATGTTTATATATTTTAAAAAAATATATGAATAATGAAAAAGCTGATGACATATATATATATATATTATATATACACACAAACCAATTCTTTAAAACTGTACATTGAAAATCTTGTTTGTGTCGTGAAACTAACAAAAAAATAGCAATTTTTTTTAATGTCTTATAATAGATATATCTAATTATATCAGGTCATCCCATAAGTTCTGTCCGAATTTTAACATTTTTTAAAATGAACAAAATTTAAAGAGTATTTTATAATGTCTAATGGAGCTGAACATTATTTTTATGTTTAGATGCATTTAAACTGATCAAATTTTATTTCAGAGAACAATAAAATTAAATTTTGTTTGATTAAAACCCTGCTAACATGGAAGTACCCAAGAATCATTTGAGGCACATAATGCTTTATGAGTTCAAGAAAGAAAACTCAGCAGCTGAAGCGGCTAGAAACATTCACTCAGTTTATGGAGAGGAATGTGAATGAAAGAACTTGCAGAAGATGGTTTGCAAAATTCAGAGGTGGAGATTTCACCCTTGAAGATGAAGATCGAACCAGACGTCCAGTTGAGTTTGATGAAAAGCTTCTTGAAGCAGCCCTTGAAGAAAATCCTGCTTTATCAGTTGAGGAATTGGCAGTGGTTCTCAGTTCAAACCATACAACTGTTCATCGTCATCTTCAACAACTTGGAAAAGTTCCTAAACTTGGAAAATGGGTGCCTCATGAATTGTCTGAAAACAACCTCAAATCCCGAGTTGACATCTGCTCTTCTCTCCATTCTCGCCAACTTGTTTCACCTTTTTTGGATAGACTTGTGACTGGCGACGAAAAATGGATCTTTTATCGAAATGTTAAGCGTCGTAGACAGTGGCTTGGTAAAGGGGAAAGACCCCAGCCACAGCCGAGAAGGGAACTTCATGGGCAAAAGGTTCTTCTTTCAATCTGGTGGGATCGCCAAGGAATAATCCACTTTGAATTCTTACCACCTAATGCAACAATTAATGCTCAAATATACTGTCAGCAATTAGAGCGTTTGAACCAAGCTTTGAGGAAAAAAAAGACCTGCTCTAGTGAATCAAAAAGGGGTGATGTTTCATCAGGACAATGCGCGACCCCACACAGCAAGAATCACGTCACAAAAGATCGAAGAACTTGGTTGGGAGAAAATTCTCATCCACCTTATTCTCCTGATCTTGCTCCTTCAGACTACCATTTGTTTCATAGCTTACAGAATCATTTGGAAGAAACAGCTTTTGTAACACAGGAAGAGGTTAAAACTGACATTTGTGAGTTCTTTGAATCAAAGCCAAAAGAATTTTACAGTAATGGAATTAGTAAGCTTGTTAATAGATGGAAGGAAGTCATAGATAATCAGGGAAAATACATTGTTGATTGAATCTGTAATTAAATGTAACATTTGGTCACTTGTTTTCTTTATTCAAAATTCGGACAGAACTTATGGGATGACCTGATAATAAATATATTCTGTCTGTCCATCCGTGTAAATGAAACTCCTAATAAAATTGTTTCACAATTGCTTTCTTTTGAAAATCTGCCCATCAACATCCAGCATTGGATTTGAAATCTAGATTTTAAATTTTTTTTATTTTAAATTTGTAAGTTTTTCATTTGTATTAAGTTTAAAGGAACACAAAAATTTTGGTCCCAAATTTAAATATTTTACTTTTAAATTCATTTTCCAAAACTTTAAAAAGTTCTCTCAATTTTATTTCTTCAAAATAGGGAAGAAATCAGAGTTAAAAAGACCTGAGCTTATGATGTGAGGTTTTAACAAATTAGAAAAAATGATTTGAAGAACTCAGCTCAATTTTAGTTCCATTGATCCGTTTTTTTCAATAACACATCCATTTTCAGTCTGAATTGAATTTCAACCCAAAGATATCTTTTTTCATCTCATATATTGAACTTATCTAGATTCAAATTCAGATTTAAAGTGAGATTTTTGTTCCATAGAGTAATTGAGGAATTCAAAATTAAGATTTCTCTATTTTGTCTTCTTTTTATAGATGGTTGACCAGAGGTACCATTTAATTTTTTTCTGGAGGTAAAATTAAATAATCTAATCTAGTTTTTAATGTAGTAATTAATTATAAAACAACCTATTCTAGGATGTTTTTTTATTTATTTGTGTTTTGATGGTATTGTTTAAACTTGGTCTGTACTTTTTTGACGTAATCAATCAGAACCAAAAATGTAGCATCCATTATTTTTGCCATCAGCAAACAAATTTTTTGTTTTTTTTAAAAATATTCCAGCACAGCCAAAACAACAGTTATAACATAACAATGTAGCAGTATAATTATTAATCTATGCATTATAGTTGTGTGTGTGTTTTTCGAATGTCCTTTTAAAATTTGATTTATTATTATTTTAGGGTCTGATATTATATTGTTATCTCTCATTCTCTCTCCACAGGCGTGGGTTTTTACAGTGTCTCAGGTCTTTTCTACAAATCTTTGAGAGTAAGATACTTTTATGGTTCCCAAACTGCATGAATGTAAACTCAACTAGTTTGGGATTCTTGTCTTTCCCAGACTGTTCACTGTTTAAAACGGTTAAATGTAGCCGTCTCTTCCTAACTAATAGCTTCAGGTTTTAAACTTCCCAATATAATATTCCTTCCTTGGTTCGCTTGCCTTTGAAGTTAAAAATTTAAATATTCAAATGTAATGTTAACCACATGCCAGATCCTTGGATTTATTCAGGTCCTTCTTTAAACTTTCCTCTTGTTAATCAATGAGCAAGTTCAAATTAGGTTCTGCAAATTATATTTATCTTATGTGCAAATTCCCTTGGGTATGAAATTGTGAATAAATGGCTTTTGTTCCCCAGCTATAGCTTAATTAGTAAGACTTGTATCACTAAACCATTATTATTTCCCCACCCCCACTAAAAACTTCTAGCAATCTAAAATTATGTTCTGGCTTTAAATAACCTGAAAAGGGTTGATAAGATGTAGAAAACAAATTAATAGTGACTCTTGGGTGGGGAGAAGAGATGGATTTTCTACTTTTCTATGAGTATTTGTGTGAAACTAAATGCAACAGCTTCAGTTAAATGCTTTCAACTTGAACTTTAATCTCAACCATTTCACATTTTCTTAAATCCCCATACATTAAATTCAAACTCTTGACACATTTAGTGCTAAAATTATTAGCTTTGGACACTTACATTTCGGATGTTTTTAATCTTATCCTTTGAATTTATTTCACACTTTGTTACATCGGAGAAAGAATAACTAGGTCAAAAATAAAGTGAGTAAGAATTTTCAAATAGTATCGTTTCTAAAGGGTCCAGCCATGCTCTATTTTTACAAGTTGATGTGTTATATGACTGAGAATTTCATTTATTTTTTTTATCTATATCTGGGCCGGTGCTTCTTGAACGGTCACTGTCCAGTTTTGACAGAGTTCAAAAACAATTACACAGCCCTGATGAATTATTCTCCACCCAGCAATCATTATCCCACTGCCGCAAATGTTGCTAGCTTCTCACTGTCCTATCTATTGCTATGTGTTATTGGAACAACCTCTTCTATAGTTAATAGTTCCCAACTATAATATCCATGTGTTATAAGAGTTTAACAGGTGAGGTTGGACAGTGAGTCGGTCCTAAAATAGGTTCGATGTCAGAAAACGTTAGTTACTTGAATACTAAAGTATCATGACGCACAGAAATTAGTTAAAAACTGACACCTTTATATCCAGTTCACGGTCGTTTTTGTACGACTGACTGACCTATTTTAAACTGACTGTACAAATACAAGCCTCCACTGTGAAATCAAGTCCATTAACTACTATGGCAGATGTTCTAATGACGCAATCTTAGTTCCATCCCCATAGACCTTCATGGCTATTTGCCATGTCATGCTCATGATATGCAAATAAATTTCCTTTTGTTCCTTGGTCGGACTAAGTCCACCAAGAACTGTTACTTTGTGAAACAGGTTTCAACGCTTCCAAAACTTTTTCAAGTACTAATTAATTTTAACTTCTTCAGGTTTCAAGGGTTAAAAAAACCCCAAAACAATTGTTAACGAAGAGTTCCACATGTTTTCAGCTTCTTCCCCAGAAATTATATTTTGGAAAACAGATAATAAAAAGGATGCTTCTATAAATTTTGGTTTAATTTCCCTCATCTTAATTTTTCGCGTCAAATTCAGAGCCAGCATTATCTATCCTATATATCCTCTCGTTTTTGATTGTCCTTAGAAGTGATGTAATGGTTCCAAAGAAGTACTTGTCTCGCTAAAAACAATTATGACTGTTACGTGAGTTTGATCCTCCCATTGGGTGCCCCCTAACATTCGCCTTGTGATCTTTCTGTGCTTGAAAAAATCACTATATATCCTCATGAATAACTTTCTGTTTCCTAACTTTCGTTTTTACGAATTTAATCCTTATTACCTTAACAGTGACCTCTGGAATGTATTTGGACACCACTAAAGTTGTAACAAATGACAAAATCAAAGAGACGAGTTTGAGTTCCAGTTAGGTTCATTATATTCACTTACATGCAAACACCCTTCAGAAAGATATGAATCCATCTCCCTGCCACCATCTATGGGTTAAATAGTAGGACTTGCATCTGGAAAAAATTGTTATTCTCAAAAAATTGTTAATGTCATATTCACTTGCAAAAAAAAGCACTTTAATCATTGATGTTCCTTCGTAAGCTTGTTTCACTACATTAGATACAACTGAGTCGTGAGTTTGATCCTCACTGGGTGCCCCATACTTTTGGAAGTTGGTAGCACTTGTTATGCCCCACCTACGAGCATATAGTGAAATCACAAACAAAAGACTATGAAAATATAAAAATACATTTTTATATAAGAAAAAGGAGGTACAATACTTTGAACTCTGTCTGTTTTAAAACTACAGATCTTTTATAGCAGAATTATCAACAATGCCTATTTATAGCAGAATTATCAACAATGCCTATTTATAACAGAATTATCAACAATGCCTATTTATAACAGAATTACAAACAATGCCTATTTATAGCAGAATTACCAATGATGTCCATTTATAGCCGAATTGCCAATGATGCCCATTTATAGCTGAACTGCCAACAATGCTTATTTATAGCAGAATTACCCAACATAGATAACTATGTATCTGTAGTTGAAGCCATAAAATTGTGTTCAAATATTTTGATTTCAGCATTAAATAACCCATAGAGGTGGATATGCTGCTAAACAAAATCAACCAATCCATGCTTTCGACCTTGTGTCACATATAAGTTATGCTTTGAAAATTATCATATTTACTTGCAAAAAAATAATTATTCTTACAATCTGAAATATGATTTGGCTTTAAATAACCCATAAAGGATTGATAAGCTGTAAAAAAACAAAAAAAAAAAACAAATTGATCAATCAATAATCCTTTGTTCAGCATTTGGAAGGCACCTTTCGCTATTCTAGTGTATCCGTCATTGTCATGTTTTTCTGTCCTCCCAGATAGATAATTCCAGTACTTTCTCCAATTTGCATCTTGCATTTTGGGTTGCCCTTCTTGATGACAACAATAAATGAGTCTTTTATGGTATGTATTAAATACTTATTTTCTCCATTGCAATTTCTTATAACAATTTCCTCTTTTTTCATACTAATGTTTGCCTAAAACAAGGCCCAACAGCCACCCAAGGTAGAGGTAGGACCAGTGCAAGTGACTCATGCTCGTTTACCCGAATCTATGAAATGGGGTCCCCTACACTACAATATCTCAATTTTCATAAGGTAGTATTCATATAAAATATAAATTTTAATGTACCTTAATTATATACAATAATGGATCATCTGCAATATAGGTGAACAATTCAACTAGAAAAATTGAAAAGAAATACAATGTATCTGAATACAAATTAGAGAGATGTCATAATAGATCATTCCCTCAATGTTTTGTGGGAATTTTTAACATCAACTTGAGATTTTTCTTGTTAAAAGTTTGAATAATTTTAACACATTCAGCATTTATATAGTGTTTTTGCAAGACTTAGCATGAGAAAAACAAATTTGTGGATTTGGATGAAAAAAAAAGAAAGAACACCACAATGTCAAAATCTGAAATTTTTTTATCCTTTAAAAGTGTGTGTAATATATATATATATATATATATATATATATATATATATATATATATATATATATATATATATGTTAATTAAATCAGTCAACAGAGCAGATGCATTGACTCGCGTTCCACAACATTGGTTGACTGCTGCTCGGAAAGAATCTGAACCTTTTAGCGGCTTGCTGAAAATATTCTGCACTCAGTATGGACCTCGGCGGATGATCTGAGCATACATGAACAGTGTGGGCATCCCGGATTAAACGGACACTCTACTTCTCAAGATGATCGACCCGGCAGTCAAAAAGACGTATGTTAGGACAGTAGTGCAGAGGTGCGAGTCATGCCAGTCAATTGATCTGGCACCAGTGCAATTGCAAAAAGGAAATTTGAGTATTACCCATGTTTGGAACAGGCTGGGGATAAATGTTACGCATGTTGACAGCCAGCACTATTTGACTATTATTGACTGTGAACCCTCTCGCTTTGCCATTTAGGGCACTGCCAGCATAATACATCAATTGGAGTCCGTCTTTTACGACCGGGAGCCACCTGCAGAAATATTGACAGATAATGGTGCAGCGTTTTCTTCAGAGCAATTCTCGCAGTTCTTATTTTTGGGATGTGCGGCTTCGGTTCCGGTGCACCTATGTGCTGGTGGGAAACGGAATAGTAGAAAAATAGCCACTGGTCTATAAAAGTAATTGCAGCCAGGAGGCGATGTTCGTTCAGATCCCAAGCAGTCTATTTTAGTATAATGTGACCATAAAATATTTGATGATGTTTCTCCTTTACAACAGCACCAGCTAACATCGTGCATGCCTATCACTTATGGCTGTGAGGCATTGACATCGCAATGGCTCAGAGCAATTATAAACAAAATACAGAATTGATGGCGTAGTGTGGGTTAAGACCCTGCACATCAAGTGTATGGACAAGCTTAGAATGGGGCATGTTACTGAGATTATCAGTCCGCAGTCAAAATGGTCGATAGCGTGCCTTGTCATGTTAAAGACTTTTTATTTTGTAGGGTTAAAACCGTTTCAGATGATGAAAGTGACTCTGAAGATGGTACGCGAAAATGTATTTAAAATCGGATCCAAAAAAGTTTTACCTCAAACATCAGTACTCTACCTGGGACGTCAACATGGCCAGCTGTCCAGAGGTGGATGGTAGCTCAATGGATGAGAGTTCATCCGAGGATGAGAACCCTGTCATTTCGCTCAGGGGTGCCCGGCAGAAGAGGCCTGCCCTGAAGTTGCCGCATATGTAATTATCATGACAGCGAGACATATCTATGAATCTGGAAATCTGCCACTTTATATCAAGCGTGCTAGTTGTATATATGCGGACGCAGTCACTAGACAGATGCAACCATCTCTCAAACTGAGAAGCTTTGTGATTTTAAGATCAGGGGGGTGTGTAATGAGTTGGTCGGTCAACTTGAAACCCCCAAAGCATGTGGAAGTGGACAGGCGCGGGAACTGTGATTGGTAGCTGGCTTGTTGGTGTTTTGCATAGGTGAGTTACCAAGCTCTATGTAAAGGGCTGGAATGAGATGGAGGGCAGTTTTTCAGTCTCGGAAATGGAGACTGTGTCCGTCGCTATGACAGCAGGAGAGAAAGAGACAAAATCATTTATTTTTTCGTGACACATTCCAACACAGTGTTATCTTCATTTAATGGAATGAAGACATAACATAGCCTTGTATGTAATTATTCGAGAATTTCCTGATCTCTGACCCACTGAATCTTATTGTCCAAAGTGTCTCTGCTTATCCTTGACATATTTTAGGCCAACTGATTTTAGATAAGAAAATGTTTTGATGTTTACTGTTATTTCTTTTTAAGTTTAGAGATAAAATATTTAACTAACGTTTTTTCTATTTTTTATTTTATTTTCATCTTTATAAGTTTTAATACATTTTAGTTTAATTTGTGCTTTGGCTCTCCTATTCCTGTGAAAAGCCTGGAGTTAATTCTTATTGACATTATTTACAGTCAGACTAATGTCTTCATCTTTGTTATTATCAGCCCAACCTTTCAGCCATTGTGCTCTTGGCCTTCTTCAGGTGTTTGCTGATCATGTTACCCCCCAGAGAATTTTCTACTGAATCCTCTATTTAATCTACAGGGCTAGATTGTTCTTGTTTGCATACCAAGTCTAGGTATATCTATTGTTAGTCTTGTTTCCACTGTGTCTGAGACTATACTACTCTGCCCAGGGATTGAACTAACAAAACATTTTGATAACAATAAAGATAACGATATTAGTATAAACTGTAAATAATGTAAATTATGATAATTTTTAAATCCCAGAGATTCACTAAGAAATAAAGAATTCTGCTGAATTTGACACTATTTAAATTAACTGGTCCCCTCATTAAGAAACAGGAGAAAATTCATTTGACATTAACTTTATTCACAACTTCTGCCATAACTGAAAAAAGTAGTGACTTTTTGTTAAAATCACTTTAGAATAGGAATTTTCTTTATAATATAAATACTGTGTCAAATTGATTCCTGACTTATTAAATGTTTTTATTTATAAATGTTAAGTTTGAAACTGTACCCACATCATTGGTATGTGCATATCACTGATGTCTTTTTTTCCCAATTTCTGATGGTATGCAGATACCAATGGTGTAAGCATGGTTTCAAACTTGACATTTATAAAAACAAAGTACAGATCTGTGTTAAATTAATCCCTGATTTATTAAAGTCAGGGATTGATTGACACAGAATCTATATGATGAACAAGACACTCCCCTCATATAAATAGGTAATATCAATATTTCTTGATTCTAACAAATGTCATGTCATGAATGAATGCTAATCTACAAAAATTATTCCCCAAGATATTGCCAAATTTTTCAAGATTGTACTTTCTGTAGTCACTGTTGTAATATACACATACATTATATATATATATATATATATATATATATATAATGGTGGTGGTGGACTCTCCCATCCCATCTTATTTGACGTATGAGGATCAAGTGTCTCAGTTTTTAGGAACTGACAGCCAGACATAATCACATGATTTGATTATAGTGGTGAAGGCTTTGTGCAGAATCAACCACACTTTTTGAAGGGCCAAATACAGAGACCTGGTGCACTATGTGCCACAAGGTCCCCAAACAACCCTCTGCAGGTTTTGAACTCAGAGTTGTCCTTCTCCTAGACCAGATGCCATCCAAGGCTATATAACCCAGTCTGTACTGCTATTTACCCATAGCTGGAGAGAGAATACCTTTCTCAAGGGTATTAGCACGTAAGTGAATGTAATGAATTTGACTGGAATTTGAACTCTGATCTACGTTCCTCAATCCCAGCTGCTATCCACTACTCCACCATGCGTTATATAATATTAATATTTGTAAAAGGCTTGTCACTTAGCTGATTGTTGGTTGTTACCTTCATCATCCAAACTCCAGAGTTTTGTATACTGACCCGTTTGTCCACTCATCAGGAGATATCAGCAAATGACTGCTTATACTTCTTGATTTTTCTTTTTTCATATGCACTTATCATTGGTGCATGTTTTTTCATAGTGTGTTTGCATGTATGTGTATGGTATTTATCCTTTTTGTCATTTTATTTTATTTTTTTTTTACTCCACTTTACGCTCACTGCTTAGTCTTTTTTCTCTTTCCTCTTTTCTTTTAATTGTTACCATTTGTTGCTATTTGATTTCCATTTTTTTTCTAGATATGTTGACATTTTTAATTTTTAAGCATTCTAGTCTTTTCTTGAGTTAGGGAAATTGTCTTTTGTTTTTTTTACATAAATAATTGATTTTAATGCTTAAATGATAAAGTAAATATTTATATATGTCTTGCCAATTATTTCATTTTCTTATTCAGTTTGGTGGTATCTTAAGTTCTATTAAGTATTAATTGTAGGTAGTTAGATTTATAATTAAATTTTTATTGTTTGAATTTAAGTGCATTGACAGAAGTGCCCCCCTCTCTCTCTCTCTCTATATATATATATATATATATATATATATATATATATACACACACACACACGAGGTGAATTCACAAAGCATCCAACTTTATTTTTTCTTGCCAAAACTAATGTTGCATGAGAAAATTCCTTTGTTCCTTTGGGTGGGAGGTGATGACACTCTTCCTGTGTATGTGTAATGATTTTCGTGCCAATAGGTCATGTCAGTTCCTGGCTGTTACGCATAGAGTACAGATGTGTAGTGCCTGCTTGTCAAATTTCATTTTCATGCAAGATGACTAAATGCATTGAGCAAAGATATTTCATCAAGTTTTATGAAAAGCTTGGTGATACTCAATCTCAAACTATCCAGAAGATTCAGCAGGCCTTTAATGATGATGCCATGGGCAAAACTCGGATCAAGGTGTGGTACAACCCCTTCAAACATGGCCACACCTCATTGGAGAGCAAGGCATCCAAAATGGGGAACTGATTGAAAAAATTTAGCAAATAGTCTTGGATGACATTCATGTAACAATCCAAGAAATTGCTCACGAAGTGGAAATAAGCATAAGGTCAGTGCATTCCATTTTAATGGTGGATTTGTGCATGCAGAGAGTGTCAGTGAAATTTACCCGTTCATTCTGCCCACCTAATACAACCTTTCCTGGTCAAAAACAACACACGCCACTTGTTTGACAGAACTCTCTACTATCCCAATGTGGCAGTGTGTAACTTCAGGCTCTTCCACAATCTGAAAATCACATTGAAAGGAAAGCAATGAGTAGCAAGTGGAAATTGAGAAAAATGATGGCAGATCTCCATAGCATTCAAGAGATGGTGTTCTGTTGGTGTGGCAGAAACGCTGGGAAAAGTATGTGAACTCCCAAGTGGAGTATTTTGAAGGTGATTAAATAAAATTTGTGAAATGTACAAAGTTGATTTTTTTTTTTTTATGTCCAAAAGTTGAATGCATTTTCAAAAAACCATATATATATTTATTGTAATACAATACTTTGGATTATATGTTGTTTTCTTAAATTTATCCAAAGTCCTAAGTTAAAATATTTTCATTATTCTACATATTTTTCACCCAATTATCTTTGTTGTTTTTATCACAATGTTTTGGGTGATATTGTTTATTGGCTTTTTTATTTGTATTGTCGGTCTTCACTTGTATGCTGTATCAGTCTAAGCACTATATACAATATGGAGAATGTATCTATTGGCCCATCATAAAATCTGGTATTAATTATAAAAATTAAAATCAAAATTTGTATTAATTAATAAATTAATAGGTTTCTACCCATTGATTCTCACTGTTGCATTTTTTTGGGACAATGAGCACAACAAAGACTGATTTGTTTTTTTGGGTTATCAACCTTTTGTAGTTTATTTAAAGCTGAAAAATATTTTTGGATTGTAAGAATAATTTTTTTTTTTTTTTTTTTAGTGAATATTGTATTAATAATTTCCAGATAAGTCCTGCTATTTAACCCATAGATGAGGGAGAGAAGAGGTGGATTCATACTTTTTGCAATAATAGTATTTGCACGTAAGTGAAGGTAATGAACCTTACTGGAATTTGAACTTAACTGTCTGATTTCACATTCTAAGCAGTTATCCATTGCACCACATGCACATCCAACAACACCTGACCAGGTTTGATGTTGCTTAACTTCAGTGATCCTATGAAAACCAATGTTTCAATGTGATATGGCCATAAGCCCACAGCAAAAAAGATGAAACTAATAAACTGAATAATATATAGAATAATATATACCCAAAACATATATTTAAATATGTACCCAAAAAATATTTAAAAAAAATTTAATTTAAAACTTTTAGTGTCCCCTCTCCTTCATGCATATGTGTAATTGCATCAATGTAAACATCACTTTAATTCAATGTTGTCTTAAATGATGAAATGCATCACATGAAAAAAATTTTCCACTTTGTCATAGATTTTCCCTAAAAATATAGAATGAAAATGTTTGCAAAACTAGGAAGGCCAGAGACTGGGAAGCATAGCAACCAGGAAGGCCAGAGACTGGGAAGCATAGCAACCAGAAAGGCCAGAGACTGGGAAGCATAGCAACCAGGAAGGCCAGAGACTGGGAAGCATAGCAACCAGGAAGGCCAGAGACTGGGAAGCATAGCAACCAGAAAGGCCAGAGACTGGGAAGCATAGGGAAGGCCAGAGACTGGGAAGCAACCAGGAAGGCCAGAGACTGGGAAGCATAGCAACCAGAAAGGCCAGAGACTGGGAAGCATAGCAACCAGGAAGGCCAGAGACTGGGAAGCATAGCAACCAGGAAGGCCAGAGACTGGGAAGCATAGCAACCAGGAAGGCCAGAGACTGGGAAGCATAGCAACCAGGAAGGCCAGAGACTGGGAAGCATAGCAACCAGAAAGGCCAGAGACTGGGAAGCATAGCAACCAGAAAGGCCAGAGACTTTAAAGCATAGCAACCAGAAAGGCCAGAGACTGGGAAATTTAGCAACCAGGAAGGCCAGAGACTGGGAAGCATAGCAACCAGGAAGGCCAGAGACTGGGAAGCATAGCAACCAGGAAGGCCAGAGACTGGGAAGCATAGCAACCAGGAAGGCCAGAGACTGGGAAGCATAGCAACCAGAAAGGCTAAAGGCTAGATCAACTGAAACTTTGTGTTAATAGCTACAAGAATGAAGACAATAATATGAAAACCCTGTGAAATAATGAAAAGAATAAAAAACAAGTCTTGGAAACAAGTATTAATTCTGACAGTTTATGAAATGGTCTCTTATAAGTCATAAACTCCTTTCTCAAAAAGATGAACTAGTTTGTTTTATCAGTTTTTAAAGGTTAAATGGAAAAAAATTATGATAGGAAAAAAAAATCTGTTATCTAATAAAGATGATATTCTTAACATTGTAAATTATGAAAAACATATACAAAGTTGCACCAGAATCTGACCATTTTGTATATCTGAAGAAGCAGTTGCACAAATCTGATGTGATTTAGTAACCAATCAGAGAATAGGTTACTGCACATGTGTGAACACACTTCTTTTGGGGTAACTCACTTAACAGTGAGACGCCATTATATTAGTTTTTATACTGTGTGGTTGTCATATTTCCAATAATCAAGCAAATAATTTTTCTTCATGTCTTGCATAGGTTTTAAAGTTGTAAAGCTTTAGATAAGAATGGTGGGACTCAGGCTGTTGCTTTGAATATCTTGAAGGCAGTTGACAGGGTTTGGCATGCTGATCTTCAAATTATGGTTATAGTATTTCTGGACAAATTCTTGATCTGATTCAATCTTATCAAATTGTGTAATGAAAGTTGTCTTGAATGGCTACTGTTTGGGCAAAGAGTACTCCACTAAAAGAAACAAAACACTATGACAGTATAAAAATACAAGTAAAACATTTTATAAAAATTATCAACAATACGCAAAGAGTAATAAATTGTAGTGACTTCACCCAAATCTGTTTAAAATACTACCAAACAACCAACATATAAGAACTTCCATGACATTAAGCCAGGGGTTCTTGACCCGTTGTTAACTTGGGAAAGAAATGGCTTGTAAATTTTAATACTTCTAAAACAAAACTGCTATCTTCTAATCACCATAGAGAACTGATATAATGGAATATGCATACACCTCTGTTCCCCTCACTCGAGTGTGATTGGCTGGTGTCTGTCATAAATATCGATGGACATATAGGAGAGTCAGAAGAGTCAAGAGCCTTAGTCTGAGAGCTAAGTCTATAACAATGCCCATTAGACTACACCATTGATCTACACTTCTTACCTGCGACTATGATGCGTACCAGTCGATTATTGCTACCATATTCTACTTGGTTATAGTAGCCAAAACCACTTAGCTACTTCGTTCAAATATATCCCTTTCTGGGACATATCAAGAACGATCTTTGCCTTCTATCAGTGCAGCTGATGCTAGGCAACTTCGTTTCTCATTTTCCATTGATATGAATTGGAAAGATTATATTGAATCAGTTGCTAGGTCTGCTTCTAGGAAAATTGGTTCACTATGTTATGCTAGACAAATTTTCTCATCAGAATCCATTTTGCACATTTATAAATCTACCATTCATTTTGTGCATTGAATATTGCTGCCATATCTGGTCTGGTGCACTTTCTATATATCTTGAGATTCTTGATAAGATCGAAACAGTTTGTAATGTAATTGGTCCTGACTTGGTATCTCTACTTCTGTCACTTTCCCACTGCTCTGACATGGCCACTCTCTGTCTTTTCTATAAATACTTTCATGGCAGTTGTTCTAACGCACTTTCCTCCTCGGTACTTATTCACCATGAATTTAAGTGTAGTACTAGGAGGTACTGTGGAGTAATGGATAGTGGCTCGGATTGAGGAATTGGAAAGGCGAGTTTGAATTCCATTTGAATCCATTGCATTCACTTACATGCCAATACCCTTGGAAAAGGTATGAATCCTCTTCTTCTCCCCACTCCCAGCTATGGGTAAATAGCAGGACAGACTGGGTTCTATAGCCTTGGATGGCAATTGGTCTACCACAGAAAGAAATGGCAACCTACTGCAGGAAAACAACTGTCTTGTCAGTCAAGTATTGAAAGATACATGATCGCCTAAGCGTGTATCACACATGGCACGTAACTGACGGACAAGATTGGCAACTAGGTTTCATCATTTAACTTTTGATTTAGCTAGATGTAACCGTAACTTCTATTCTAATAGCTTCTTTTCTTGCACTTCTCACCTGTGGAACTCTTTTCTGGTTTCTTGCTTCCCTGCCACCCATATTCTTAAAAAATTTAAATGCAACATCAATCATTATATTCTGTCTTTCTTGGGTCCAATTCTGTTTGCAATGACTGCAAAAACATCCCTCTGCCCAAATATATAGATAAATTATAGAAATGCATGCTGGGATTTCTTCCTAGCGAATAAGATAGACCAATTCTTGGTCTCATCTGCCATATTTCTGTTCTTTCTTGTCTTGAAGTCAAAATGCTGTGATCACTTTTCTGTATCCCTTTTGTGTGTTAACATCATTCTTAGTTTGTGAACTTTTTTTGCCTTATTACTGTTGCTTTGCCTACTTTTGTCTTGCATCTATTGTTTGTTTGGTATTATTATTTCCAGTTTTCTTTTCTTTTCTTATTGTCTATTGCAAACTTTGTCAGTTCTGTTTGTTGACCATTTCTGCCAATTATATTTAACCATGACCAATTGCTGTACAGTCTTTCAGAAATCTGTTCTTTTATTGTCCTTTCTCCTTATTAAAGTCTTCTCATTTGCTTTGGCTACCAGTAAATTCCTTGTGTCTTAGTAACATTATTGCTTTGCTAACAGTGAAGTTATTAAAAAACAATGGATTCCTTTTCCACATTTTGTTACCTGCAATTAACCTCAGACATAATGTCAATGATATATTTAACTATTTTCATACTGGAAACCTATTGCATTCATTCTTCTAATAATTAATGTTACTATTTGTTCAAATTTATTAAAAAATTTTCAAAATAGTTTTTCAGTAAATACTACTTCTCAAGTCCACTATTATGACTCCTTCTAGTATTAATGAGTTTCCTTCCCAACCTTTTGTTTAAAGTCGTGTGGAAAGTAAACAGCTTGATTATATCATTATTTTCTCTTCTACTTACATGTGCTATCCATTTTATTTGTTGCTACTGTTGGAAGTTTTCAAGGGATGTGTTTTATTTTTCTTATTTGGAAAAGCTTTTTATACGTGACTTTTATAGCCTCAGTATATAGGAAGTGATAATGGATTCTCTTTAACAGCGAAAGAGTTCAATTGCTTGAAACCACTTTTAACCATTTATCTGGGAATGGTTCCAAAGAGTAAAAGTCATGATGATGGCAATCCTAGCAAACAGTTACAATGAAAAGATGTGTGAGTGAGCAGAATTCATGCTGGTCAAAAAGCTGTTATGTTTTCAACCTTGACAAGTTCCAATTTCCAAAGAGGTAAAAATTTATTTTTTGCCTTAGTTTAGATTAATGCTGACTGAAAGGTGTAGATTCATTTACTTTACTTCTTGCAAAGGTTAAGGGCTTCCAAAAAATAGAGAGGTTCTTTTAATATTCTTAAAAATATGAGTGAGCAGAACTACTTTACTCTTTGGTGTTTGCTTAGTAGAAGAGGGAATAAACTTTTTTGCTTTTTTTTTTAATGAATTTTCTGCTCGTCAAGCTTATTAACACCACTCAGTTTATTAATTTTACACATGACATGTTCAATAGATTTTCCGGACCCTGTTGTAACCTAGGGAAAGTTACTGAATAGAATAATCACATGAAGCTTGGTATGAATGATAATACTTAGAAAAAGAACAACACATATAAGATTCGCCAGCGGCATGTAGAAGTAGTCAACTGCTAGAAATTAGTCAAGTGAATTCCACAATGAATGCAGACCAACATACAGTATTTACTACTGTATCCATGCGAATGGGGACATGCCCATCATCATCTGTAGGTATGCTACAACAGACCCCCACCTCAATTATTAAGCTTCCCCACCCCAGTATTAGGCACCTAATAGTATCTGCTTGGGTAAAAAGCTGTTACACATATTTTCAACCTTGATTGGTTCTAATTTCTAAAAATGTGAAATTGTTATAACTAATTTATTTTACATGTTTTTTTGCCTGCTTTAAATAATTATGGAATAAAGGGCTTTTTATTTCTTTGTAAAGGCTTAGAAAAAATGATTTTTTTTTTTTTTTTTTTAAATCTTGGCAAGAGTGAGAAGGTTTCTTTGAACATAAGATTTTTTTTTTGTTGTTACATGATAACAGCCTCATTGCAAAGTGAATAAAAAACATTAACAGTGGAAGTTAGGCACATCTTTCATATTGACCAACTCTTTTTTTTTTTTAACTGTGCCTCATATTCAGATTGTAGCAAATTAAAATTGAAAAATATAACCAGCAGTCAGTGTTTTCTGAAAAGTTCTTAATTTTTTTTATTTTTTGACTGTGATCTTCATCTTTATTATTTTTCTGAAAAAGAATTTTTATTACAGCATTAAAAACACATACATTAAAAGAACATTCATAACAAAAAAAGAGGGGTAACGAAATATATATCATCATAAATTGGTAATGTCGAAATATAACTTACATTATTTGCATTATTTGGACTGTTATCCTCATCTTCATTGACATATTCACAATATTTCGGCCATTGTACACTTTGGTCTTCTTCAGGTGATTGGAATTTCAAACCAAATTCTTTATTTCCCACTGGGCTTTATTGGTATATTGTTCATTCTATTCAAAAGTTTCCTTATTATTTACCAGTAATAAATAGTGTCACACATCTGCTTTCTCTCCTGAGACTAGTGTATTGATGATGAGGGGAGGCTAGGCTCTACTCATAACATTGGTATTCATAATTGAAATAAGTTCAAGTCTCAGTTTAACCATTATCTTTCCCATATATTCTCCTAAACTGCACTTCTTACTCTTATGACTAACACAACAAACTCCTTCAGGGACCCTCTACCTTGAGTAGCTCTTGCACCTTGTATAGTAACAAAAAAAAATGATCTGGAATTGGAATGTAAGCAGTGATGGCACATTTCTTAAAAGAACAAATTCAGAATGTAGAATATGTAGGCACTGTGAAACAAAAGGGGCGCAGTGGAGTAATGGATAGCGTCTCGGATTGAGGAATCTGAGAACTGAGTTTGGATTCCAGTCGAATGCATTACATTCACTTATATGCTGATACCCTTGGGAAAGGTATGAATCCTCTTCTTCTCCCTCCAGCTATGGGTAAATAGCAGAACAGACTGGGTTCTATAGCCTTGGGTGGCAACTGGTCTATCACAGAAAGAAAAGGCAACCTATTGCAGGAAAAAAATCTACCTTGTCAGTCATGTATCAAAAGATACATGATCGCCTAAGCGTGTATCATGCATGGTGTATAACTGACTGAAACATTTCAAATATCTTGGTGTATGGATCAGTTATAACAAATTTAGTATAGAAGATAAAGAACTTGAATCTAGAATAGGCTATAGTTGGGATAGTTTCACCCAACACTGCCAAAACAAAATAGTAAAAAAATCTTGAGTTGTGTTCTTAAATAGACCTGTGAGATCAAGACTCTTGTATGGATATCATGCATGGCACCAAATCTCATTCAGAAATATCTAACCTGTCATCTGTGTGAAACTGCTTTGTCAGATCAATGGTTAAAAATGGCTTTGAGCAAATAAAGCCAGTACGTCTTAGGGAGGACCATCCTACTTTGGACTTCATGGACTGAAACTATGGAGTCACAAAGAACTGTACCAAATAACAGAGACTGTATAATTTGAGGATTTTCAGCAACAGCAATGACTGAAATGCATATCACATCTAACACAAAAAGAAAAAAAAAATGACACATCTAAGAGGTTGTATTTGTAACGGAACTGAAAGGCAGCAGTCTGTGGGTTCTGCTGAGCTGACTACAGTTCGCCATTCTAAGAGGCAACGAGTGGCATGCGTAATAATGTAAGCAGAATAGTGGATGCTTACAAAATGTAGCAACAGTCCCTTCAATAAAATGAAATACTGGACCAACGAGGAAAGAAAAGAATGGCATACCTTGGAAACGAATCTGTGCGTCATGTAAAGTCCGGCTGAAAAAAGAATCAAAATGGCAGCGCCCATGTTTTATGACAGGTGGTCTCGGACGACTAATGCAAAATCTCCTTCGCTAGTGATTCGTATGTAAATTATGGTCGGTCCTCGGCTGTATAAAGTGAGCCGTCTTTTGGGAGAGACAGAGGCGTTCTTGTTGGTGAGAAGCAAAGGCTGGGTGTATGACCCAATTTTGCTGTCTCTACGTGGCCTGTTGGATTGTTATGTCGGACAGTCGTTGAACTGGATTTTGGCTACAAGTGTTGTGGTTGAGAGACGAACCTGTTTTCTTTTGCTTTTTCTTTTCTTTACCAACACAATATTACTTCAAACAAAAGGCTAGGAAGGAAACCCCAATAAATAGTGAAAAGAGTAATAACAGCTACTGGATTTGGGAAACCTATTTTCCTAAAAAATTGTTTTATAGAGAATTATTTTATAAATTTCAACAGCAAGTAGCACTGGCCTTTCAGTCAATGAATGCCAAATGTTTCCTTATAAGGAAATTGATAATATTACTGTGACTATTATTGTTATTAATAGTATTATCTAGTAGGTTTATTTGTACCCAGACACTGTAGACTATCAGTATTCTAATTATTTTTTTTATCAATGCTTCTGCCGCTGTAGACATACAGCTTAACAAAATGGACATTGCCTGCTATCTCAGTCTCTTCATATCTATCTCTTATAGAAATATATATATATATATATATATATATAAACCGGGCAGGCATGGACATGGAAGCAATATGGGAACTAGTAATACAGAGGACTAGGGAAAAACAATAACAAAAATTGTAATATGCGGCCTGAAAAAATGTTACTGAGACATTAGGTTTATAAGTCCCAAAAATTCACTCACTGATGGACCAGTGCATAAAAGCATTGGTTGAAGTAATCCAAATGTGACTTGACACAAAGATTTGTGAGTTCAATATCTGGCTACAGTGGAGGTGAACAAAAACTTTAGTTACTAAAGGGAATTAACTGAAACTGAGATATCCACAAAAGGCATGGCATGTGGAACTAGAACAATCTATCCTGGTGGATGAAATAAAGAGTTTGGTTCGAAATTCCAATGTATATCAATTGAAGAAGGTTGGAGTGTGCAACAGGAAAACATTGTGAATACAACAATAAAGATGAGGACAACAGTCCAAATAATGTAAATAATTACATCTTTGCATGTGTGTGTGTGTGTATATATATATATATATATATATATATATATATATATATAATGTGCGTGTGTGAGTTTTGTCAAGACACTGACATGTCAGTCTATGGTGTTTATCTAATAAAGTAACAATGACTTAGTGCTACTGCCATACTAGTGTAGATATTTAGTAGTGTACAGTATGACCTGTTTTGTAATGCATTTGTATTGTGTTGGGGGAGGTTTGTTTGTTTGTTTGTACTGAAGAAACCAAAATGGCACCACTCATGGGAAATTATCATCATCTTAGTTATTTATTTCTACTAAATGGCAATTTTTGTTTCGTTTTTGTCCAAAAGAGGCCAGTACAGACATGCAACAAAACTATAACAGTGAAAGTGTTAATATTTGTTTGTTCTTTTTTTAAATATAAATATTGAAAAATGATTTTATATGTCAATAAGTACAGTACTTTCTTGTCATGATTATCTCTCCTTGAAAATCCAGTTCAATTTCTTGTGTATGAAACCAGACACTGGAGAAAATCAATAAGAGATTAATAGGATTTCATATCATGATCTTAATATTTTTATTGCCTTTTTTTTTCTTTTTACATAATCCTGATAAGAGTTACTTTAATGTTATTATCTCCCTTTGCAAATGCAGATTTACTGTTTTTGCTTGTAAATCCAGACACTGTAACAAATTCATATCAGATTAAGTGGATTTGATTTCATTGACACCTATTTAATCTTTATTGCTCTTTGCTTGAGTTAGGTTAATACTCTGATGCTTGTATTGACTCTCTAGTTTCTCATTGTAAATAAACAACAGGAAGTTAAGACAGTTTTTACTTGGTATTTTATAAATAATTGTTCCCCTAAAGTATTATATTATTCAACAGCTCTTTAATCATTAACCAGCAAATGAAATATCTTCAGTATTTATCAGTTTGTGTCTGTTTGACTTTTAATGTGTTAATGTGTTATTGTTATATAGGCCTATTGGTGAGCTTAGAATATGCTGACAATATTTCCTGGAGAGGAGAAGACCATCTCTACCAAAGAGGTCACCTACCAAATAAATGCTTACAAAGATATAAAGCTAATATTTACCTATCCTGAACTTATGTAATTGTCTGTAAACTTGAGTATATTGGACCTATATTTACCTATCACCAAATTAAGTAAATGCTTATAGACTCAAATATAGATGGTTAATATTTACTTGTCGCTGAACCAAGTAAATGCTTATAGACTCAAATATGAACAACCAGTATTTACCTATTCTTGAACCAAGTAAATTCATATCAGCTAAGTGCCACATGTGATACACACTTGTATCCTTTTATTCATGACTAACTAGACAGAAAATTTCTTGCAGTAGGCTGCCATTTCTTTCTTAAGTAGACTGGTTGCCAAACAAAGCTATAGGACCTAGTCTGTCCTGCTATTCAACCCATAGCTGGGAGGAGAAGAGATGGATTCATACCTTTCCCAAGGGTATTTGTGCATAAGTGAATATAACAAACTCAACTGGAATTTGAACTCAGCTGTCCAGTTTCTCAATCTGAGCCACTATCCATTACACCATACTGCACTCAAATGCTTATCCTGGAATATAATAATAAAAAAAATGACTTTAAATAACATGTGTTGAAATTTTCTGTTTGAATCTCTGGAATGAGGAGTTATTATTATTTACATCATTTACATGCAAACTACTGTCCTTTCTTTTAGTTGTTGTTATTTTTTTGTCTGTTTCAAAACTGTTGTGAAATTTCTTAAGTCTTCATATTAAAAATGAATTTTTGGGTAACCTACAGGGAGTTTCAAACTGAACACTTTATTTAATCTTCAGGAGTAGATTGTTCTCATTTCACTGCTATGTCTAAGGATATATCATCTACTTCTTATTTAGTACCACTATTGCTTGTCACATTTCCACAGAATCCAAGTACACCTCCCTGCCCAGAGATTGAACTTATAAAAAATAATGAACCAACACTTTAATCCACTAGTGACAATACTGAGTGTAGAACTTGGAACCTTAAACATAACCTGACTGCTGATGAGTGCTGTTACTGCTACTTTTACCATGAGATTGATTGTAAAATTTTTTTTTCTTCAACTGCTACTGCTGTTGAAGCCTTTAAAGTTTGTTAAATTGTCTTATTTTAATTGTTTATTTGTAAAAACAATTGACTTCCAGTGAAAGCTAAACTTGTATCCCTTATTGAAATTTGAAAAATTTAAAAATTAAGAAATGTTTATAAAAAAATTACATAAAAAAAAAATTTAAATTATAATTTAAAAAAATATTGATTTCCTTAAAAAAAAAAAACACTTTGAACATCTTTTATATAAATTTAGTAATTAGTCTTAATATTAATTGTGTCACTTAGTTTTAATATTGTTTCCCTTGTATTAATAATATCTGATATTAAAAAAATTTTTATCATTTGGATTTATATTTTTCATTATTTGTATCATCAACTGTATTATTTAGCTGAAGCATTGTGATTATTATTAATTTTTGACTTTTCTTTATCAAATTTCTTTTGCTTTCTGTTTAACACTGAGATGGATATTTGATAATTATTAGTTAAAGAAAAAGAAAATAAAATGATTTGATATCAATTAATTTATATTTTGAATAAATTAGCTAGAAAAAAAAAAAAAAGAAAAAATAATTATTTCAAATTTTAAAAAAAATAACAAAATGGCTTTTTCCTGTTTTGAAAATGAGAGCTGATAAAGAAACATCTGTTAGTGTAAACTTTTAAAATTGGTTTCTTTCAAAAACAGTGGGATGATTTTCTTTTTTTCTTTTTTTTTCTTTTTTAAAAAGAATTTAAAAAAATGTAGTTTCATTTTATTTGGTTCTGTTAGGAAACTGAATTAAAAAAATTATTTTTCAAAATGAAATAAGTGTTTGACAAAATGTTTTTTCACCCGTTAAATTACTTTTGAAAAAGGTATCCTAAGAAAAAAAAATAACATGTCAGTAGAAGATAAATTCTATTTCTTAGTGTTTTTCCAATTGAATATGGAACTGCCATTTTTTTAATTAATTCAGTTGCTTTCCTATTTAAAGTTTTTATTCTTTCATTTAAAATTATTTTTATTTTTATTTTAATTTTTTTTATTTTTGTAATTTATTTTTAAAACTATTTTGATAAAACCTGTATTTTTTTTTTTGAAAAATTTTCATAAAAAAGTTCAAATGTTTTTTTTTAATTAATTTTGAAATCTCCTCTATCTTGTGTTTTAATAGTTTATTATTCATTGTTTTATTAGTAAAACATGTTTTTTTTAAAAATGAAAGTTAATTTTTTGATTCTTTTTTTATTGATGATTGATCTAATGAAATAACCAGTCATCCCCTTAAATAAACTTTTATTTTTATTAAGTTTTTATAAAGTCAAAAACTATGTGAAAGAATTTTTTTTTCTTCCAAACAGCTGCAATCTGAACTACTTTTTTTAATTTGGTTTTTTAACCTTTTTAATTAAAAATGAATGTTGTCCAATGAATAATCCTATTAGCAATCAAAATAATAAAATAATATATAAATTTTTACTAAAAAATTTTGGTGTTGTTTTGAAATAAAAAATTTGAATTTGGACCAATGGCAACTTATTTTTTATAATTAAAATTTGCTTGAATGTTAAAAAGAAATATAATAAATATAAAAAAAAAATTTTAAATTTTTAACAAAAATTTTAAATTAAAAGGAATAATAACTTTATAATGTCAATCTGAAAATTATCAATAACTCAAGTCCAATTTGAGAAGACATTTTCAAAGTTAAAAAAATCATAAAAAAATTTTAAGAAATTTATAAATTTGAAAAAATTTGAAAAACATACAAATTTTTGTTTTTTGATAAAATATTGTTAGATGAACTGGATGTGGAAGGAATTATTGCCATTTAGAACAATCATCTATATTTTACAAATAGTTGCTCTTTCATGTTGAACTGCTTATTGTTTTTGATCTATCTGTTAATGTGTAAAAGTTTTCAAACTATTTAAAATATATTCTAAAATACTTTTTATATATTTGGTTTTATAAAATAAAAGATTTCCATAATTTCTTTTCCAAAATTAATTTTTTTTTTAATGTCAAATCATTTTTTCATCTGTCTTAATTCAAATTGTTTTTTTTATTGTTCTCAAAGTTTTTAAATTCATCATTTCTTTTTTTCAAATTAGTAAAAAAAAAAAAAAAAAAAACTTTATCATTGCAAAAAATTTTAATTAAATTAATATTTTGAAAATTTTTTTTTACTTTCAAGAAATTTTTTGAATTTTTAGAAGCATTTTTTAACAAATTTAATGATTGTTGATATGTGGCCTTAATTAATTGACAAACTCAAAAAATTAATGGATAAAAATGTTTTTCCATTATTGTTTAAAAAAATTAAAAAAATAAAATTTTTTTATTTAAAAAAAAATTATTTTTTTTTATTTTTAATTAAATATGTCAGAAATATTCTAAAAAATAATAGTGATTTTGGATTTTCTAATTAGATTATGTAAAAAAAGATTAAGGCTAAAAAATGGAGCACCTAAAAAGGATTGTAAAAATGTATATTCATGTCATATAATAATTGAAAAAATATCTCAACTTGCTTTTGTCATAGAAATATATGCCCTAGATCTTTTTTTTTATACCTGATGAGCATTAATTTTGATAATATATACAGAAAAGAATATACATCAAAAATACAATTTAGGAAACTTTGATTGATTATTTTTTTGTGTCAGAAAATTTTTTTAATAAAGAAAAATGGAAAAAAATATATCAAATAAAAATAAATAAACAGTTTTACAATTTTTTTTTAAATCATATCAAAAAAAGCAATAAATAAACAAACAACTATTTTAGTAATAAAAAGGAATAAGACCTTTATAAAGTCATCTGCACACTATCAGTAACTCAAGTCCAATGTAAATAGATTTTTTAAAATTTATAAGAAAGATCATAAATAATATATGAAATAACTGTCTGAATTTGAAATTCTTACAAATTTTTATCCATTGAAAAAGGAATTTTTAGATGAATTGAAGCAAATAATTATTGGCAATTAGAACAATCTTCTTGGGAATTAAGAAACAAAATATTTTAATATGGTTAACTGCATGCAATGCTCTGTTGTGCTTTTTTGTTATCTGTTAATGTGTAAATTTGGATAAACTTAAAAATCTAAAAAATTATTTAAATAAATAAAAAAAAATTAACTATAATTTATTTTATTTATATTTGTTATTTACCATTATTATGTGCATATATAGGGTGCAATGGGTAAATTGTCCCCATTTTATATTTTTAATTTTGTGCATGCAAATTGTTTGTTTTTGATTTTGTTGACTGCACAGTATAGTAGGGTCAGTTGGGCACCATCTGTGAGAAAAAGAGCACCATGATGCAATTCACTCCACCAGAAATTTGGAAACAGCATGCTGTACTGCTTGGCATTCATGCCAGAAGCTCCAATACAAACATTTCAGAGTGTTTGGGTGTCAATCTGAGGACAGTGCAGAGGATTTGGAAAGAGTTGGATGAGTCTAATGGTGATTACAAAGGTACGGCAGCTTGGAAAAATCACTCTGATCATTCTGATAAGAAAAGAACAAATGAATTTGTTGCTGAGGCCCTCAAACACAACACAGAGCCCTGTATCAAATGCCTTGAGGAGATAATGCTGCCCTGGGTCAAAAGGGTGGCAGCTGGAAGACCCTATGTCTGGCAACAGGACTCTGCACCATGTCACACAATCAGGAGAACCTAGTCATGGCTGTCAGACAATTTCTGCAACCACATCACCCCTTACATCTGGCCACCTAACTCCCCAGACTGCAACCCCTTGATTATTATGTGTGGGACACAGTTGAGCAAGAGACCAACAAAACTCCTTGTAACACCAAAGATGAACTGAAGGTAAGGATTATGGCAGCATTCACTAACTTAAACAAGGAGACCATCCACAAGAGTTGGAGAAGATTCTGAAGTCGTCTGGATGGTGATTTTGTTGAATAAATTTACTCTTTACTATATCAAGATATTTTTGTGTAATTTTGGTAAATATATCTGTTAAAATGAGATGTCAGTGTTATTTTCATTTTTGCATAATTTAGACGGCAATTTATCTATCACACCCTGTAGTATAAGATTTCTAAATATTGTATATATAAACAATAAGGATATTTATTATAGACATTTGGTCCATGTTTCTTTTATTTATTATTTTCAGTTTTGTGTCATTTAGACGACAATTTTTTCATTGCACCCTGAATATCTTAAAATGAGATGTCATATTATTTTCATTTTTCTGAATTTAAACCATAATTAATCTTTGCAAAAAAAATATCTGTTAAAATGAGATGTTTAAATTATTTTCATTTTGTGTCATTTAGAGACAAAAATAAGTCTCTATTGCACCCTTGAATATCTGTTAAAATGAGATGTCAGTATCATTTTTTTTTTTTTGTTAAGATTGGAATTAGACGACAATTTATCTATCGCACCCCCAATATCTTAAATGAGATGTCATAGTATTTCATTTTTGCATAATTTAGATGACAATTTATCTGTACATGTACACTATAATTACTAAAATAAATACATTTTTTTTTTTAATGGAAAATTTTTTGGTAAATACTTTTTCCTATATGTATTTTTTTAAAATTTATTCATTACTAGAAAAAATTCAATTTGAACAAAGGTCAACCTTTTTTTTTTAATGTTTACATTTAAATTCATGAAAATTTTGTGAATGTAAATAATATTTTAAAAATATATTTATTTGCAGTTAAAATGAAAGATGTTCAACATTAAAAAAAAATTTTTTGAAAGAAGAAAGTTGAACAATAAGAGGTTGGAATGTCAAAATTTGGAGTGTTGGGATTTGATATGATAACATAAAATATTAAATTGTGGGGCTTTCATGTAATTTGTCTGTTTAAAATAATCAATCAATGATTTTCATTGAAAGAATAAAATTACTAGCAAAATATAATATGGTTTTAATTAATAAAGAAACTTTAAATATAATGACAAGAATAAAAGATTTTTGGTCATAGATTGGAAAGTAATGTCTTTTTTGTTTGGGTTAATAAAATTTCTGAAATAAAATATAAATTCTCTTTTAATTATACATATGTGAGAAACAATAAAATGTTTGTGTGAGGTTCATAATAAATTGATATTAAAAGATAATTTTGTTTTTATATATGGTGTTGTAAAGTCTTTTAAAATCTTTGAAGTTTGTCAGTGCTGTCATTTTTAATGAAAATTGTAAAATTCATTTTTCAAGAATGGTTTTAAACCTTGATGACAACTGTCTCATATCCTGTTTGGGGCTGGATTTTTTTTTTTTATACACTTTCTTGTAAGAAAAATTTTTCCATCCCCCTCTTCCTACATGATAATAAATTTACAAATTTCTTTTTCATTCAAATTATATAAATTAAAAAAAAAAGCAAAGTTTTACAAAAATAGTAATAATTTTAGGCCAAAAATTTAAATGATAGCATTGTAAGTTGAAAATTATGAGTTCTCTTTGTCTCCTGACAACCAATATTTTTAGACCTTCAGTCTGCCATTGTTTATGACCTATTAATTTATATTGATTCTCATAAATTTTAAAAAATGTATTACTAAAAGAAAAAAAAAAAATTTAATTGATGGCTTCAATTCTGGGAAATCCTTAAGATTTAAATTTTTTTTTTTAAATTAATGTTCAAAAAATAACAAGGCTAAATGAAGTTTTTCAAAAATTGAGGTTTACAAAATGTGTGTACTATGAAAATATACGTCTATAAAAACTCTCAGTGTTGGCCCTTATCAAAAAAAACTAAATATATATTAAAAATTGTCATTGAACCTAGACAGAGGTAACCAATTAACTGACTATTGAAAAATAGTATGTGACTTATTTTGTTGCTGATATTGTGTTGGCATGGTTCTATAAATGAATTAAAATGTGTTTTCTTGCATTCATTTTAATTTTCAAAACACTTTCTCTGACACAAAAGTGTTTTTTGATCTCAGAGGGTGATAAGATTGCTGATGAATTAAATTTGGACTAAAGATGGTTTGATTTTTAATAAAACACACACACACACACACACACACACACACAAAAACAAAAAAAAAAAAAAAAAATTCTTTGGAATAAAGAATAAAAAATGCAACAATGATTTGGTTTATATATGATTTGATATATACAGTGGTTTTTAACCTTTCCAACTTATTGTTATAATCAAATGACAAATGTCCAAATGAAATTTGAAACAGCTTTAACAATAGTAACTTAAATTTCAAAATTCTTGTCTTCATGTTCGGCACAAGGTCTTTGGTGAAGAGGTCTTGGTAGCAATTTGGATTCTGGTATGTCTCTCTCGGTTGCTCCTGTTCTTCTCTCAAAATATCCAGCTTATATGGATTCCTGCATCTGGCATGGGTGGGGTTGACTAGGGTCTGAGTTCGGTTGTCTTCTCCTAAGTATCAACCTTTTCCAAATTTCCAAATATTTAAAAAGTGCATTTTTGAATTAGTTCTTTTTTTTTAATTTGGGGTTTTCTAAGCCCCCTTTTGTGAATGGTCAGAGGAATTAAACCACCCCTGAACTCCTATTTTCTTTACACTTTGCCTCATATCCTCGCTTCTGTATAGGTGGTGCTAATCTCTCTCTTTCTCTACTTTCTCCTTCTTCTTCCTTTTCTTTCTTCTTCCTTTTTCCTCTCTTCTTTCTCCTTTTCCGTCACGCAAAAAGTGTAGCCTACTTCATGCTTGAAATTCTTTGCCTGGAGATGATAAATCCAACTCCCAAAATTGTATTCTAAAAGACAAAAAAAATTTTCAGTCGTTAGTCCTTATCTATCATTTTGCCCCATATTGGGATCCTCTCAATCGATCAAATCACTCAAGAATTGGCGAAAGAAAAATCTATTTCCACTCTCCTTAAAATGAAAGTATATTTTTTATC
Organism: Acanthosepion pharaonis; assembly: GCA_903632075.3. Taxonomy (NCBI): domain Eukaryota; kingdom Metazoa; phylum Mollusca; class Cephalopoda; order Sepiida; family Sepiidae; genus Acanthosepion; species Acanthosepion pharaonis. The sequence continues at coordinate 90,926 of CAHIKZ030003044.1, read as the reverse complement.
TTGTTTTTCAACTGGCTCTCCTGGTCCATTTGGGAGAAAATAGGAAATTGCCATTCACTGGAAATAAATTACTTTAAAGATGCTGATGGCAATTTGTTATGGGTGCTGTCATTGGATGTTGTACAGTACAGATTAAAGTAAAGATATTTATATTAATTAAAATATACAAAAATAAAATATTCATTTTGTATATATTGATATATAACCATGCTGGTGTAAAAATAACACAAATGATAGTTAATAAATTTTATGAACTGACATTTCATAGTGTTTTAAAATAGTGTGTGTTAAAAGCAGGCAATATAAGTTTTGTAAGGACATATAAGAACATCTTGAAAACATAAATATATGTCAACAGCAAGTAATGTAAGTTTCATAAACACACATAAGAACATCATTGAGAACATATATATGGGCTTAATATTTTTGTATTAATTAGAAGGGTTAGAATGTTTTTTTTTCTGACAAATGAGACCCGGTTTGAATCTCACCATAAATGATTTTTCAGGAAGGAAACTTCCTGATGTTATCAAGATTGAGGGGTTGATCCCAGCATGCATGTTTGGAAAGTGCCTGAAAACCATATCAAGGATTGACCCAAACCATGTGAGTGAAATTGGGTAGATGGTGCCGTCGAAAGCTTGCTAATAGATTGTCAAAAATTCATCATGGCCAAGGGTTTGAGCGTTGATTTTTTTTAATTGTTGATCACGCTTAGATAAAATATCATTTTTTCCAGAAACTGTAAGCATTTTTGCAGTATAAACCACAGGTTGGTTCTGTGGGTTTTGAATAAAACAAAGGCGCTTTTTTAGCGCCTGCAATAAAAATTTTGGCTAATCTGCCCTAGTAGACAGGTATCCTCATTTACAAAACTGGCTAGCTATACATACATATGTATATCAACAGCAATGTCATATTTTATAAAGTTTTGTTTGTCCTTGCCTGATGTTTCATTGTCTTTAGTTACGTCTGTCTCTTTATGTATGGTGTTCCCTTTAAGTCCTGTTTGTATTTTTTTGTCTTTATCTTGTATTCATCTCTTTTTATGTTTGGTTCTGGTGCTGCTAACTTTTCTGTCCCTCCTGAGCTGTGAGATGCCTATTCATTGCAGATGCCCAACCAATAAAAACACATCCTAGCTGCAAAGTTCTGAACTGGTGAAACTAAAGTATGGAACTTGTATGAATATTTTCCATGGGAATAACAATAAATTGTTGACAGGCTTGCAATATTGTTTCTGTAGAGAAGAGGTTGCAGAGTGTAAAATAAGTCACCCTCCACAAGACCATGATGAAATGATTTTGAACTCTATCAAGGCTAGACTGGTTGCGTTTACAGTAGAGTTGTGGCAAGAAATAATAAATTTTTTAAAATTTTCTTTTCATATTACTACATGTTAAGCATTCCAGATAAGTAAAAAAAAAAAAAAAATTTGATTTTATTAAATTTTATAAAAGTTGATCAGTAGGTCCAATTTACTATGTAGATCCATTGTAAATTGATACCTGCTAAAAAAAACGAAAAATCAAAATATGCTCATATGACATGATTTATTAAAATGCAGGCACATGTGGCTGAGCGGTTAGAACATTCACTTTCTGACCTGGGTTTGTATCTCACTAGGGTTGATTTGTCAGGAAGGAGACTTCTTCATGTTATTGGTCTTGGGGAGGTGATCCTAGTGTGCTGAACTTTTTGGAAAGTGCCTGAAAACCATACCACAAGTTGACCCAAGCCTTGTGAGTGAATTGGCATAGATGGAACTCTTGGGAGCTGTCAATGGTTGTGCTAGCACACAGTCACAAGTCATTGTGACCGAGGGTGTGAGTGTGCTGGCCTTGTTCAGACTGTTGGTCACATCAGATGATGTGCTCTCACCCAGAAAATGTAACAAAGTTCTGTTAAGCATAGTTGCATTATAAACCACAGGTGGGTTCTGTGGGTGTTGAACAAATGCAAAATGTACCTGAGCTGGCATCTACAACAGTGATTGGCTAGCTGCCCTAGTAGACAGGCATCCTTGGATATGAATAGCTAGCTATTTTTTTTAAATGCAATATCAATCATTATCTTCTGTCTTCTTAATTCTTGCTCTTTTATTGTTCTCTCACTTTAATAGTGTTTTTTTTTTATATTCTCTAACACTCACTAACCCCCCCCCTTGCATCTTAGTGGCTTTATTACCTTGCTTGAAGTGAAATGGTTAAAAAAAATTTGGAATTCATAATCTGGGGTTCTTTTTTCAGATATCACTATCAATTAACACCTCCAGATTACAAATTTAAAAAAAAATTTAATTTTTGTTTATTTTTAAATTTTAATTTCACACTTAATCTATATTAATATATGAAAAAAAATTTAAATTCATGCTTAATTTAATTTAATCTTTAGTACTTTGTAGGTGACTATTAAAGCCATCAAAATATTTGTAGCCAGTACCAGTTGAATTTGAATTTTTTGGTTGTGTAGTTATATCCTTCTATGGTAACACCTAAAACAATCTTGATTGAGAGCCAGGCTACTGCAATTTCAAATATATAGAACTAATATATAACACACTACGTCTTGAGGGGTTTTGATATGCAGTAAAATGGGAAGTAATATTTATAAATAATGCAGAGTGCTAAATGTTAATATGAAAAAAATTAAATTCATACTTAATCTATATTCATATGAAAGAAAATTTAAATTTCATGCTTAATCTATATTGATATAAAAAATTAAAAAAAAAAAAAAATGATTATTTCTTGTCACTGTGTGTATTGTAGTATTCCACCACTTTTTCTTCTATAATGTTCACTGTCTATTTTAACTTGATTTCATTATGAATAAAAATAAAAATACTGTAATATAAAAAAAAGTTTTGCATAAACTTTCATCAATTGAGCTATTTTTGTTTTGTGTTGTCATTCAAATAGGGACCTTCTACCAATTAATGTCTGTGTTTGCTTTTAATCTAAAAATTTGTTTCATCCAAATTGGCTTAAGCATGTCTTGTTAGTTTTTATGTAAGTTCAATGCAGTTCTGACATGTAAAATAACCTAAGTCAACTAAATCTACTAATTAAACTAGTTTTTCTTTTAAGTGTACATCTGGATATTGGGTGTGTGTTGTTGAATATACCTGTTTTTTCTGTGCTTAGGTTGGAAAAACTGTTAACATTTCTTTTAACCATTTCACTTCAAACAAGGTAATAAAGCCACTAAGATGCAAGGGGTTAGTGAGTGTTAGAGAATATAAGAAAAAAACACTATTAAAGAGAACAATAAAAGAACAAGAATTAAGAAGACAGAAGATAATGATTGACATTGCATTTAAATTTTTGAAGTTCAAAGTTGACTGGAAAGCAAGAAGAGAATCCCACAAGTGAGAAGTGTGAGAAAAGAAACTGTTAGCATAGAACTTAATTACATCTAACCATTTCAATTGTTACATGATGACACCTTGCCAACAATCTAGTACTGTCCTTAAATTCATAAAGTCTAGGTATCAAAGAGGAAAGCTCAGCAAAATAATGGCCATGAACATATTTGTAGAAAAGGCACAGGGAAGCTGCATCATGGAAGTGGGAAAGTGACTGGAGATGAGATGTCAGGTCAGGACCAATAACATTGCAGATTCTTCTTTGTATTTTATTAAAGATCTCTAAATGTATAACAGAAGCACCAGACCAGATGTAACATCAAAGAAAGCATATAAAATGAAATTTGATAAAAAAAAGATTGCAGATTACATGTAGTAAATATATACATCAATATACAGTTATATGGGCATGTGGTTGAGTAGTTAAAACATTTGCTTTCTGGCCTTGAGACCCAGGTTCAAATTGGACAATGGTTGATTTGTTAGGTAGGTGACTTCTTGATAATATTGTTTTTCAGATATGATCACAGACAGGCATACCTTTTGGTAAGTGCCTGAAAACCTCACGTTAACCCAAGTCTTATGAGTGAAATTGGGTGGACAGAATGGTTCAGAAACTGTAACAAAGGGGTTCTCAGCATAGTAATGGCAGGTGTGCTTTGTGGGTTGAGCAGTTGTCTGTAATAGGGATTAGTCACCCTAGCAGATAGATGTGCTCATTTATGGGTAGTAGATGACCATTTTATATAATATATATATATATATATACCCCAAAAATATAAAGAACAGATGAAGTAAAAATCCACAGTTCCTAACATTTACATTTTTAAAAACTGCTCAATACAAAGTAGAGCAAAATATTATTATAATATTTTTATTATAATAGTTTACAATAAAAAAAAAAAAATTCTTACTCTCCAAAAATATTTTCTAGCTTTAAATAAAACGTTGATAAGCCATAAAAACAAATCTATCAATCATTTTTCTAATATGTGAATATCCTTTCACAAATGTGGTTGTTGTGTGGATAAATTGGCCAAAACTCATGTTGGTTGGTCCCAAGCTTTCAACTCACATTTTAAATCAACCCAACATTCTTGAATGCTTATATATATATATATATATATATATAGGCATTCAAGAATGTTGGGTCTCTGACTATAGTTATTTTTTTTTTAAATTATAGCTGGTTGCTTTAGTTTGATGTAAATGGCTTCTATAATTATTTTTTTATGATGGAGAAGACACTTGAGGTAACAGAAATGTTATTATACAGCAGGATGGTGAGAATACCATGGAACATATGGGGGAAGAAAAGAGAAGGAACAATAAAAAAAAGAAAGATGAGAGAGGCCAAGTGGGGGGAAAAGAGAGAGCAAAGAAAAATGAAAGAGAAGGAAGAATAAAAGAAAGAGAAAAAGATGAGAGAGAGGTCAAAAGAGTACTGAACTGTTATGTAATATCAGTCTTCTTATATAGCAGTGAATGTGGGGACAATCTTGTCAAAGATGAAAAGGCTTGAAGCAATTGAAATGTGATCCTGCAGAAGGATGCTGAGAATTACATGTGAGCGATGATGATGCTTTAGAGAAAATGGAAAAAAGGAAATGTATATGCAGCATCAGAAAGAGATGGTTGAAATTTCTAGCGCACATAATGAGGAAAGTGTGCTTGGAAAACTTAACACTCACAGGACATTGAGAGACAGAGGAGAGCAGTGCATAAATGACCCAGTGGGCTTGTGTAAATGGTTGGCAGAACAAGGAGATATAGGAAAAAGACAAACTTAGGGCTACAAAGGACAAGAAGTTGTGGAGAGCCATGATCACCCATTTCCTGAAGGGACATGGCACATAGAAGATGTATTATTAGAAAATACTTGTCTAGTATCATAATTCTTTTAGTGCTTATTTTTTATACATTAGATAAAAATATTAAATATAATACAAAGTGTCTATTGTTTTAACTGATACATGTTTCAAAGTATATCTACATGTTTCAAAGCATCTACTTCACTATTCAAAATACCCACAAGTACAACTCCTGCCATCTTGATTATAATAGCAAATGTCCATTTAGATATAAATTAGCAGTAATAAAAAATTCCTTATAGCATAAATGGTTTCATCTTTGCACAAACTATTACTTAAAGAACTTAGTAATATAAAAGAAATGTTAGTTAACAACAGCTTTCCAAATTATATTTGACTAATATTTATTTCCTCTTAATTTCAGTTGGTTTTCATTGTCATTCTGCAGCTCTTAGCAAACCAGAAGTAATGTTATCTTTAATTTTATTATTGTTAACCTTTATAAATCTTTAACTAGAATCTTTTTCATCTTAGTTCCAATTGCTTTCATCACAAATACTTGGGTCATCATTCTACAGCTGTTAGCAAACAAGTAGTGGTGTTATCTATAATTGTCAACCATTATTATTTAATATTTTTCATCTTATTTTCACTTGTTTTGCAATTAGTAATATGAGTTGTAATGTTATTTTGAATTTTTTTTTATTAGATGAAGTTTTGTCAACAATTATTATTTCTTAATCAATATTTCTTTCATCTTATTTTCAGTTGTTTTTTATTGCAACTGTTCTAACCATAATTATACAGTCATTGGCAAATAAATATTATCTCAAATGCTTTTAGATGGAGCCATTAATAAACAGATCAGAAATAAAGATTATGCTCTCGTCAAGATTCAAACTACATTCTTTTTTTTACCACAGTATTGCCCTAATAATGATTGTGCTAGCATGTGCTGTTTTTGCTGTTTTGTAATAATAAACATAGAAATTGAATTATTATAATAGTAATTATTACATATTTTTAAATATTTGTTTTTTAGGGAAATCAAAAAAGATTTAAAGGAAACAATTAAACAATTGAAAAAATCCTGTGAAAATTTCCAACCATGTTTTGCAATTGTTCAGGTAAGATCTTTGATATAATTTTTTTTTTTTAATCAAGATTTACAAATAATTTGTTAATTTCATTGAGTAAGATTATTTTTATACACTGTTTACATTGCTTGAATTGATGCCCTCATCTTTATTGTCATATTCACAATGTTTCACCTGTTGTATGCTCCGGCCTACTTCAGGTGAGATATATTGGAATTTTGAACTGAACCCTTTATTTAGTCCACTGGCATAGATTGTTCTAGTTCCATGATTTTTCTGAATGTCTCAGTTTTCAGCAAATTCCTTTTAGTAACTCAACTCTACAAGTTTTTGTTCACCTCTGCTGTTGCCAGGTATTGAACTTGTAACTGTTTGGGTTAAGTTACTAGGTTACTTCAACCTAATGCTTTTATCCACTGGGCCATGTGTCCTTGAACTTTTCCTTGGGGACACGTGGCCCAGTGATGTATTTTTAAGAGTTACTTCTGGTTGAAAGTGCAAATGTCTTAAACATTTGTTAAATTTTATCAAACTTCGAGTATGGTTTTCTAAATTATCAAAACGCTTGTCTATGATGGAATATTAGAATAGTTTAGTTGAAAATGTCTGGATGATTTCAATTTTTCTCTTTATTTCCTGTTTGGATAACCAAAGTTCATAAAACTGAGATACTGATAACTGAGGAAGTGCCATAATTTGGGCCAAGCATTAGTGATGTCATTGCTTTTGGTGTTAGTAGTGGGGTGTTGTGTTTTAAGATATTAACTATATTCTGTAGCAGAAATATCCACTCTTGTGCAGCTGTGGAACTATATGTAAAATGAAGAAATCAAATGAAAGCTAAAAACAAAGACTTATGTTTTGGAAGATTTGGCGCAAGTGAATAAATACTTATCTACTAATCATCACCAGTTTTCTGTAGTAGTACCTGCCTAATATCTTTGTGTTATTGATTCAAATTGTTAATATACATCAAAGAAATTATTTCTTTTAAAACTGTACAATTCTCTGAGAAATGAAGGAGAAAAAAAAAAGACATTTTCTACATTTTTCTACTTGTCTGAATGGGACAAAACTCAGTAACCTCCAGGGCTCCCGACTAAATTTTTTTTTTCATCATCATCCCAGAATTGTACTGAAAAATAAAATCAGTTGAACTGAAAAATTTTAAACTGTCTTAAAATCAAAATGTTTTTTATTTATTTTTTTCAACTTTACCATTAATATTAGGTTGGTGCAAAAATAATGACGTAATAATGTCGTTTTTGTGACGTATTTTTTAACGTCAAAAACGACATTATTACGTCATTATTTTTGCACCAACCTAATAGCTGTTTATAACATAATAAAAACACAATTAAAATGTTTAAGAAATAAATTAAAAAGACAAAAATATTAAAGTTTTAAAAATGAATATAAAAACAAATTAGTCAAATTTTATTGTAATTTTCATAAAAATTGTAACTAAATTTAATAAAATAAAAAAAGAAGCCTAGATCATCAAGTCAGTGTGGGCGATCATTTCCTTAGCTGAATAGTATGGACTTCGCCAGGGCTACATACAGTTTTGAATTCAGGGTCTTTCCTTCTCCTAGACCGATTGACACTCAAGCTATTTACCCATAGCTGGTGGTGTGTGGTTGGGGTGGGGTAGAAGAGTTGGATTCATAACTTTTCCAAGGATATTAGCACGTAAGTGAATATAATTAACTCTACTGGAATTTGAACTCCGCTCTCTAATTCTTCCATCAGAGTGAAAAAAAGTGTATATGGTCTAAAATTTTTTTTTTCAATTCATTGTCATATCAGGCAATTTCTTTTTCTTTATTATCTGTGAATATCCATGACTTCTTGAGAAGGTCAGTGGCATGGTTTCTTGTTGTGTCATCTATGGTTTAGAATTCTAATTGCGATATAAAGTCTTTGTAAATTCCAAACAATGGTAATTCATTGGAAATACTGTCCTGGGTAAGATGATAAACTATATCCAACAGCAAGGCCTCTGATCAGGAGGTTTTGAAGAGTGTGGAACTACCTCTTAAGTGCTGGTGTTCCCAGGTCCACCCTGACCCCATGGGCAAATAGTTGACTCCCCCAAACTGGGGGCAAAACATTATGGAAGTGCAAAAATAGGTTTTAATACCAGCAATACATTTTTGTAAAAAATTATTACTAGCAATACATTTTTGAAGGAAAAAATATTAGGAGCAATAGATTTTTGAAAAAATAATTACCAGCAATAAAAATTTTGTTGGCATTAAATAACTCATTGAGGTTGAAATGCCATAAAACAAAAAACAAAAAAAATCATTGGAAATGATTTAATATAAACATGCACTGTAAGTGATTTACAGTTATTTATCCATTGCAAAATGATTCATTGTAGAAATTGTGGCAAATAATTTACACTAGAAATACAATACAGGATAATTATGATAGAAATGCAATACAAATGATTTATTTACAATAGAAATGCATTGTACATAATTTGTTATTTACAATAGAAATGCATTGCATATTATGTACTTCATTGCAGGTAATTTTTTAGAGACATGAATGTGTGTTAGCGAAATGCTAAAGGTAATTTGCATTGTGGATTATTTTTTGTAGCCATACATGTTACTAGATTTGCCAATTAAAAATACAGTTTTTCAAATTAAAATGATTTCTAATAATATTTTTAGCACAAATTTTTCTAATATGCTAATATTTTATCTCAATTTATGTTTATACAAATTAGAAATCATTATAATTCAAACAGGGTGTCCTGTTCAAATTTCTGTTTTGGCAAACCTGGCACTGGTGTGTGAAAATTGTTTGAAAATAATTGTTGGAAAACAATTTTTCAAAAAAATTAATTGATAAACATTTATTTGAATTGTAAATTGTTTGAATGAAAATTAATCAAAAGGACGATTATACTGAATGATAATTATTTGAAATACCTCTGTTTGAGATATGTATGTGGCCTGATGCTGATTTACCTAGAACTAATAACACCCTTGAAGGATGGCATAGGGCTTTTTTGCAGCAAGTGTCATCCCATCATCCCACAATATAGAAATTCTTAGACACTCTTAAAAGAGAACAGGACTTGGTAAGAAATTCATATAGCAAATGTAAGAGCAGGTTGCCAAAATATTAAGAGCACAACATAAATAGAAAAAAATTAGTGGCATCCTTTGACGAGTACTCTTCACTAGTTGACTATTTGTGTGCAGTATCATATAAATTAAGGTTATAAAGATTTTTTCTTACTAAATTGTTTTAATAATGATATTTATATTTCGAATAATTATCATTTTTCCCCTTTTAATTTTTGCATTTTTATTGTAATAAAGAATTTTGCATTTCGAATAATTATGATTTACTATAATTGTTTTTTCGATTAATTTTCATTCAAACAATTTACAATTTGAATAAATGTTTTTTAAATAATTGTATTTGAACAATGTTCACATAAACATTGTGTAAATGATTGTGATCAGCAGGTGACATAACTCTTTAAAAACTCCTTAACCTCCAAATAAGATGTTATCAAGGCTATAAAATATGATTTTATTCCAGGTTAGATTATTCAAGTGGGTGGCATGTGAAGATAAGTAAAAATTAATCAAAGGTGACCTTCGTTTTTAATTTTTTTTTTAAATGGTAGTTTAGTAAGAAATGTTTGTTTATTAGAAATTGGATGTGATGCCGTTCCAATATGGTGGTAACAATATGAAAAATTAAAATGTAAAGAAGTAAAAATAGTTCAATATTTTTAAGATTTAAAAAAATTAATTACAGAAAGATAAATAATTGTACAAATATAAACATACAACAAGACCTTCTTCCAAGTTTTTCATGGACCAGTTAATGCATTTTGATTCCCACTCTTGTGGTATGCACTGAAGGCTGGGAAAGAACCTGCTGCTGATCACAAGGTAACACAATGAAAGACAAACGCCATGTCAGGGAATAAAAATGTGAACCCTTTTTCTCATATAAAACAGATAATTTATTTAGATATTCACCTTCTCATCTGGAAGGGTAGCTACCCCATACTTGAGACAACTTCTGCTGTGTTAGTCTAACAGCATAGCTGTTACTTGTCCCAATACAATAGCTGGCAATATAAATGGATGGCCCAGGAACCATGTGAAAGACTATGGGTGGACCCAAAATCTCTTCAATCACAATATTTATATTATGCCTTTAAATTTTTTGAGGAACATAGGTCTGCAAGATATCTTTGTGATTTCTATAACAAACTAGTTTTTAAGTGGGTAGGTTGTTAGCCTACTGCACAAACCCCAATCTAGAGGATCAGGTTTTGAATTCAGTGTTGTCCTTCTCTTGGACCAGTTTCCATCCAAGACTATAGAACCCAGTCTGTCCTGATATTTACCCATAGCTGGAAGAGGATTCATACCTTTCCCAAGGGTATTAGCATGCAAGTGAATATAATGGATTCAACTGGAATTTGAACTCGGCTCTCTGATTCCTCAATCTGAGCTGCTATCCATTACTCCACCATTCCTCCTCTCTCAATCACAAGCATGACTGTTAATATTGACGAGCACCTGAGTATAATCTATTTTTTTTTTTTTTTTTTTTTTTTTGCCATTTACCTTTTTGGTCAAAATGGATGTGGCTTAGTCCTTTTTTGAGGGTCTCATTTTCTATCTGCTGATTGTTAAACGGAAGTATTTGTAATAAAGATAAAATCACATCTTTTTTTTATTTGGGTCTGCAGTGTTAGGACGTTTTTGACATTTTGTAAAATAATTGATTTCCTGTATTGTAATTTGAACTTTTGTTAAAAAACAATGAAGAAGGGTTTAGTTGATTTTTTTAAAAAATATATCACCCCCAACATGAAATTTCTAAAATCATATATAAATATAGTAGTACTATGACTTTCTGGAGCCTTTTGGAACTTGTTTTTTGTTTATTTGTAATTTTGTATGTTATGCTATAGCTGTAAACTGTTAAGTGCATTAAAAAAAATACTTAAGTACTATCCAATTACAAGATTGGCAAATTAAAAAATAAAGCATCTGAAATGTTTTATTTTTTTTAAATTTTTTTACTCTTATTGCATATATGATAAAATCAAATTTTCAATTTGGAGGTGACATTTTTCAAGAACAAATCGATGCATTTTTCATTATTTTTTAACAAAAGTTTGATTTATGACAGAAAAATAGGGTTACAAGAAAGTCATCACTTTAGTGTCCATAGTATCACAAATGTTTTTAATGCGTACTGAAAAATTCTCTGACCAATAAGAAATATAAGGAAATCATACTTATCTATCTATCTCTCTATCTATCTATCTATATTATTTTTTATTTATTTTTTTTGTTTTTTTTTTTACTCATTTCACTCCTAACAAGGTGATAATACTATTAAGACACAATGAGTTACTGAGACTGAAAGAAAATGAGAAAACATTAGTGAGGAGAAAGGGCAATAAAAAGAACAGGATTCAGAAAGACAGAAGATGGTCATTGGCATTGCATTTAAATTTTTGAAGATCGTTGGTGGCAGGGAAGCAAGAATCCAGAAGAGTTCCATAGGCAAGAAGTGCAAGAGAGAAAAACTATTAGAATAGAATTTGCAGTTACATCTAGCTATTTCAAGACTAAAATGATGAGACCTAATTGGCAATCTAGTACTGCATTTAAATTCATTAGGTTAAGGTACCAAATAGAAAAGCTCATTTGAACAATTGCTATGAAAATATTTCTAGAAAAGGCACATGGAAGCTAAGTCAGGACCAATAACATTACAGACCCTTTTGGGATTTTGTTGAGAATCTTCAGATAGTAGGTTTGGTTTGGTTTGGTTTGTTTTATGGCATATCAACCTCAATGGGCTATTTAATACTGACAAAATTTTCATTGTTGGTAATAATTTTTCCAAATGTCTATTTCTGGTAATATTTTTTCCTTCAAAAAATCTTTCTGGTAATAATTTTCCTTTGCTGGTAATATTTGTTTTTCAAAAATGTATAGCTGGTAATCTTTTTTTTTTTTTTTTTAAATACGTGTTGCTGGTAATAATATTTAAAAAAAAAATGTATTGCTGGTAATAATTTTTTTTACAAAGTATTTCTGGTATTTAAACCTATTTTTACCTTTTCATAGTGTTTTGACCCCATTTTGGGGGTTAACTATTTGCCCAAAGCTGGGACTCTAACAGGTGCTACCACCCTGAGTCAGGGTGGACTTGGAAACACCAGCAATTAAAAGGTGGTTCCATGCTCCTCAAAATCTCCTGATCGAAGGTCTTGCTGTTGGACATAGTTTATTGTCTTACCCAGGACGGTGAGATAGCAGGAACACCTGACTAAATGTAGCAGCAATGTTTAATGCATAGACGAGTGGTAGATTTATAAGTGTTTCAAGACAGATTGACAAGAAAAATTGTCTGGCATGACACAGTAAATCAAATTTACTAGCAGCAGACCTAGCAACTGATTTAATATAATCATCCAGTTAATAATATACTAGCATTGACATAAATACAATCTAATAATTATTTTGCAGTAGTAAGCTTAAAGGCAATTATCTTCTTTAGTTTTAAAACATAACAAAATTCATCACACATTATGAACTGTGAGATTTTGTGATGTTATTCTTTGTTTATAATCAGCTTTTGTGACGTAAAAAAAAGCTTAGAAAATTATGAAAGGCTACCAAAATAAATAGTCATTATATTAATAATAACAGCAACTAGTATTAGTAAGTTTTTCCATGACCGAAGCATTATCACCTTTCTTTTTTAGGCTTACAACCATCTCACGTTGAAACACCAGCTGTCATACTGTCACTGAAGTTAAGCAATGTCATGACTTGTCAGTATCTAGATGGGTGACTACTTGGGAACACCAGGTGCTATAAGCTTGGATGTGCACGTGGTATAATAGGCTGACAACCATATCATGTTGAAAACCATTTCCCATACTATCATTGAAGTTAAGCAACATTGTGACTTATCAGTATCTAGATGGGTAACAGATGGAATATCAGATTATATAAGCATGAATATTCAGGTGGTATAATGTATAACATCTGGAATTGGAACTCTGACCTATGTGGATGACCACTTGGGAATACCAGGTGCCGTAAGCTTTGATGTTTATGAGGTCTAATGAATAACGACTTGGAATTGGAACTCGGAAAGCAAAGTTGCAATTCCAGTTGGATCCTTTATATTCACTTACCCTTGGAAAAATATGAATCTACCTCCTCTTCTCCCCAGCTATGGGTTAATTAGTAGGACTTGTATCAGTAAATCTTTATTATATCTATAAAATTCTTACAATCTAAAAATATTTTCTGTGTTTTAATATAAACCTGTAAAAGATTGATAAGCCATAAAAAAAACAAATCAATCAGCAAATCTTTCCTTTTTTTGCACTGAAACCAAACAGCATCTTTGGTATGCATTTTCTGTCTTTCCTTGTAAATCAAAATGGTATAGTTCCTTATTTATGAGGTATTGACAGAACATGAGATACCATATATACTTGATATGAATGTTTTTGATCAGTTTTTTATGTTGAAAATAGTGGGGGCGTATTATACACAGGTAATTTTATTGAAGATGTTAAAAATCATGCATTTTCAGTTACTGGTTACACTATACACAGGTAAATTTTTTCTGGAATGGTTAAAATTCATGCTTTTTTGGTGACTATAACCTACCTGTTAAGTCTACATTCCCATGGCACCTTTGGCAAACCATAACAGTACATGTAAGCCCCTTGAACCTAGATTCTTTCTGTTGCTACATGAACTAAAGAATGTCATTCACTATGTGTGCCACTTAAAATCTACAAATACCTTATATAAATGAAGTTTTGACAATGTTTTTTTCCTTTCTCAAATATGTGTCCATGTTTGTTTGCATATGTTTACATCACCGAGGTATTGCTTTTCTGATGAAACCCTCTGTCTGATACATATCTATATTGTATATGTTTCAGTTGTTTTTTTTTTATTGATTGATTTGTGTTTTATAGCTTATTAACTTTTTTCAGGTTATTTAAAGCCAAAATTTATTTTTTAGATTGTAATAAATTTTGGAGGATAATAGTGATTTACTGATTCCTTTTCGTTTTTGTGTTGTGTCCCTTCAGCACATAGGTGATCATGGTTCTCCACTTATCCCTATCCCTTGTAGCTCCCAATAAGTTTTGTCTCCCCCCTCCAAAATCACATTCTGTCATCCACTTAAGCCCGCCAGGTATGTCACGTGTCATTTTCCTTCTCTCTCTTTCCCTCTATTTGACCTGTGAGTATCAGATTCTCCAGGCCCTCCTTTCTCATTACATGTTCCAGAAACTTCAGCTGCCTCTTTCTGATGGTAAGTACAAGCTTCCTCCTTGTTTGCATCGTCTCCAAAACCTTGCTGTTGCTCATGTGTTTGACCCATGATATCCTTAGCATCCTTCTGTAGAACCACATCTCCATTGCTTCGAGTCTCTTCTTCATCATTGAGGTGACTGTCCAACATTTGCTGCCATAAAGGAGGATAGATGTCACATAGCAGCTCAGTACTCTTTTCTTTGTTAGCAAAGTAATCCTCTTGTCTCGCAATACTCTGCTCAGCTTTTGGAATGCGTCCTTGGCCATCCCAATACATCTATAGATCTCAGCTTGATTTTAGTGTCCCTGACCTGTAAATCGCATTTCAGGCTCATCCTTTTACTGATGACCATGCATTCTGTCTCCATGTAGTTTATACTTAATCCTTTCTTCTCACTGTCCTTTGCTACCTTCTGTAGGAGGTTTTGTAATTTCTTTTCCATATTTGCTATCAGTACTGCGTCATCTGCATATTTTATGTTGTTAAGATTGTGGCTGCCAAAGCTGAATCCCAGTAGGATTTCCAATTCTCTCAGAATTGCCTCGCTGTATAGGTTAAATAAGTCTGGTGAGAAGACGCATCCTTGCCTTACACCCCTTTCTATTTTTGTGTATCTGCTGAACTAATTCTCTATGCACATGCATACTGTTTTCTGCCAGTATAGGTTCTTGATTATTCTAATCTTTTTCAAATATATCAAGGTTGCTAAGCAGTTCCAACAGATCCTTGTGGCATACTTTGTCGAAGGCCTTTGTGTAGTCTATAAAACTGCATTTGTATTGCTCTTACTGATACAAGTCCTATAATTAACCCATAGCTGGTGGAGAAGAGGTGAATTCATATCTTTCCCAACGGTAAGTGAATGTAAAGAACCTGACTTGGAATTGCAAATTTCTAAGATCCAATTCCAAGTCATTATTCATTACACCTCACACACATCAAAGCTTACAATACCTGGTATTCCTAAGTGGTCACTGTAAGTGATCTGGGATTGCAAAAGAAATGTTTGTCGCAGATTATATCCTCATCACAAAGAATAAATCACTAAGTTCAGACTCGAACATCGGGGACAGAAAGAAAATGCTGAAAACTCGATTTGCAAACACTATTTCACAAATCCCAATGGACGCCACCAGTCAGAAAAATAACTCTCTCCAACAGACGTGGCAGCCAAAATAGCCAACTTTTTCTTTTTCCCCCGATTCAAGAACACCAACTGCTTTTATCGGCCAAACATTTTTCCATTCGTTGACAGCTGGGAGAGAATGTTCAGTAATTTGCATATCAAAATACTTTTATAGAAAATCCTGCGACAGACTTGTTTTTTTAAGTCAAATATTCCATTTTCTGCATGTCATGTGGAATACATGCCCTTTTGTTTGGTAAGTAATTTTCTTTTTCGCCACATTTTCCATCGAATACACGCGATGCGCTGTCGCTTGGTTTGACGAGGTAAATCAAATCTTTCTTTTCATATAGTCACTAATATAGGTACTGACTGGCATCTTGTGAGAACAGGTGTTTCAATGTGATACAGTCATAAGCCGTGTTTCAGTTACATTTCTTATTCTGTCTTCCTCTATTCATATTTATTATATTCTTTACATGCACTGATATTATTTTATTCTCTGTTATATATTCTTAAACTATTTTGTCAAGATGAACTGCAATATATGCTAAATGCCCAGTACTGCATTGTTTGACTACTATAGGCCTACTAGTATTGCTCAGAAAATGGAGTTGCATTACTTTATTTTATTTTTTTTAAGCTTTTCACCACAAGATGGGAGTGCCACTAGCATGCAAGGGGTTACAGAGAATGGGAGCAAGAGTAAAGAGGCGTGATAGAGAAAGGGTTGAAGAGAAGGACGGGGAAGAGATCAAGGAATCTGGAGATGTCGATTGACATTGCATTTGAATATTTGGAGATTATAGCTATCAAGGAAGCAAGTAAGAGGAATGGAGTTCCACAGACAGAAAGTGCAAGAAGGGAAGCTATTGGAGTAGAAAAGACGGCTACATTTAACCGTTTTAACAGTGAAAGGGTGGAACTGAGATGCTGACCTAGTAGCACGTTTAAATTCATGCAGTTTGGGAACTAGCAAAAGTAGCTCGTTGGAGCAGTTACCATGAAAGAATTTGTAGAAAAGAGAGAGGAAGGTGATGACATGTCTGTGAGAGAGAGACTGTAAATGAGATGCCAGATCAGGGCCAACCACATTGCATATCCGTTTCTGGATTTTGTCAAGGACCTTAAGATAAACAGTGTGGGCTCCAGACCATATATGACAGCAGTATTCCATGCAAGGGCAAATGGTTGATTTATAGATTTGAAGGATGGACTCTGGTGACACAACCTATATGAAAAAAAACATCAGCTTTTTCACAAAAAAATTCAGGGATCGTAGTATACACACATGTGCATATAATATATATATGGTGGACTCTTTCATCATATTCAAGGTATGAGGGTCAAGTGGATCAGTTCTTAGGAACCAACAGCCCAGACACCAGCACATATGATTTCCTTATAATGGTGAAGGCTTTGTGCAGAACCAACCACACTTTTTGAATGGTTGAATACAGAGACCTGGTGCACTATGTAGCATAAAGTCCCCAAACGACCCTCTGCAGGTCTTGAATTCAGAAATTACCTTCTCCTAGACCAGTTGCCATCCAAGGCTATGGAACTGAGTCTAACCTGCTATTTACCTATAGCTGGATGGAGAAGAGGAGGATTAATACCTTTCCCAAGGTTATTAGTACGGATATATATATATATTTATATTTATTTATTATATCCTTTATATTTACTGATATTTTTTATCTTATAATTCACCGTGATATATTCTTAATATATTTTGACAAGATGCACTGAAATAGATGGTAAATGCCCAATACTGCAATATTTGACTATGGTAGGCCTACTAGACAGGCACATGGCCTGAAGATTGCGTTTAACAATGAGACAGACTGTCACTGCTGGGTGTTGATTTCAGTGTCCACTTTATATTTATATAATATATATTTTCTTTTTTTTTTTTAACACTCAATATGTAATCCTATTTAAACTTTTATGAAAGACAGGATTCTTAATCTTTGTCACTCTGTAGGTGACTATTTTTGCCAAGCAAAATGTTAGCCCTGCCAATGTTAAATTTGAACTTCTTGTTTGTGTAGTCATATACTTCTATGGCAACACCTAAAACAATCTTGACTGAAATTGGGAGCCAGGCTGCTTCAATTTCAAATATATAAAACTAATATATAAAACACTGTATTTTATAGGATTCCATATGCAGGAAGTAATATTGCTAAATGTCAATGAACAAATTTCTTTAAAAGTGCCTGGTTTTATGACAAAGGTTGAACTGGAATATTCAAAGATTAATTCAAATTTTGACTGCCAGCAAAATTAGGTTATTAATTAACCAATTAAATTTATATCAGAAATGCTGTTTAATGTACTTTGTATATCTTTTCATCACAAACTTTAAAATGAAAGTGACTTTGTCTTAATAATAAGAGGATATTTGTCTATATTTCTGAGATGAGGAATTATGTAATTAATTACGTTATTCGGACTATTGTCCTCATCTTTGTTGTCCTCAAGGACACATGGCACAGTGAATAAAGGCGTTAGTTAGATCCAGTGACAGGACCCAAAGAGTGTGAGTTCAATACCCGGTTAAGGTGGTGGAGAACTTGGAGAGGGGAATTAACAAGAGATAACTTATAACTGACATCCATGAGACATGGCACATGAAACTAGAACAGTCTACCCCAGTGAGTGAAATAAAGGGTTTAGTTCAACATTCCAACCACCTGAAGAAGGCCGGAGCATACAACGGCTGAAACGTTGTGATAAATATGGCAACAAAGATGAGGACAATAGTCTGAATAATGTAAATAGTGTAATAAAAGGGCCTTCTTAATTCTTAAGTGTGAAAGAATTTTGCTGAATTTGTCTTGAAATCACCTACTTCTTTGAAATGATGCAAGGGGAGCAACTTTTGAAAAAAATTCTCTTGTTCCATCAAAAGATATTTATTGACAACAGTTCATCTCTTCGCCACAACAGAAAAAAAGAAGAGAGGCTGCCGAAAGGCATTAAACACTTTATTTGGCTTCCCTTCCACAGAAAAAAAAAGGGGGGCGGAGCAATTAATTAATTGAATTGATTTCAGCATCTTATTTTTTTTTTTTTCCTTTTTCTTCCTTTCCTTTTCAACTACATCTGCCAACAAGAAGATTGGAGATTTTGAGAAGCGTGGAACCATCTCTTAATTGCTCTTGTTCCCAGGGTCACCCTAACCCAGGTTGTAGCGCCTGTTAGGGCCCCATCTATGGGCAAATAGTGATCCTAAAACTAAAACAAAACACTATGAAAATATAAAAATACATTTTCATAGTAAAATTACTGGCAATACATTTTTATATAAAACATATTATCAACAATACCTTTTTATAGTAAAATTATGAACAATACCTTTTTATAATAAAATTATGAACAATACCTTTTTATAGTAAAATTATGAACAATACCTTTTTATAGTAGAATTATTAACAATACCTTTTTATAGTAGAATTACCAAAATTACCTATTTATAATAGAAGTACTAACATTACATTTTACTGGTAGTTGAAGACCTGCAATTGCGTACAATTGTGTTCAAAATATATTTAGTTGAATCCATAAAATTGTGTTCAATATATTTAGATTTTGGCATTAAATAGCCGATAGAGGTTGGATATGCCACTAAACAAAATCAGTCAAATCCTCTCCTTTCTTTCCTGTAAAGAAAACAGACGAACCATTTAAGCTTGTAATGAAGCTTTATTCAAAGCAATTCAACCACTGCTAGTATGTCAGGTTTGAACCTCACTATTATTGGAGTAGTTCAAAGGGGAGACAACACTTCCCAAAAATGTATGAAAGCAGACGTTTTTTAATTTCTGTAATAAATTAGCAAATTTTATTTTTCTCAGTAAAAACAAATTGTGTTTTTTTTAAAAAAAAAAAAAAAATAATAATAATTACTGCCTAGAGAGTAATCTCACAACCTTCAGTCAGCCCGCTAGGGATTTTAGCTTTTAATAGAGATGTCACCACTATTGACTGGTATAAGAATACGCAGTGGTGCTCTATAAAAGTGTGGCAGACACGATGAGACAGAACCTGGGATGAGCACAACTGGTCGCGACTTGCCTTGTCCCCGCCAAAAAAGAGCCCCTATTTGCTTAGCATGTAATGCTACTGCAGTTGAAATGAGGGAGAAAAAAGCACTTACCTCTCTGCCATAATCCGTCCTTGGTACTTGCATTGCATTTTTATGTAATAAAGATGCAATGCTATTATGGGACATGGACACAATGAATTATGGGATCACATGAAGACGCAAGGGATTATGGGTATATGGACAAATATAAAAGCAACTACTTTTTACTAGGGAGTTCTTTAAGTGACGTTCACGGTTGGCGGTTAGAAAAGTCTGTTAGTGTGATTTTCAGGCAGAACTCAAGAAGGAACGACTCAAGGTTGGAATACCAGTTGGGAGAGCTTGAATTTACTCGCTGGTTGCTGTTTTCTTTTTATTCGCCTCAAAAAGCCAAGGTTTTTTTTTCTGTAGGAGATTTTGTCTGCAGCCTGAAGAACCTTTGTCACTCAGGATTAATCCCACTCGGGACTTTTGCCAGTTGCTCAACTGCTGAGAGAGTCAAGGGGAGAGATGAATGAAGACAAAAGAAGACCTAATTTAAACAACATTTTGAAGATAAAAATTTACGTATAAGAAATCGGACTTTTTCTTGTCAGAATCCATCTTGCACATTTATAAATCTACCATTCATCCGTGCATTTAGTACTGTTGCATAACAGGAGCATCAGACCAGATATGGCATGTTGAGATTCTTGACAAAATCCAGAGAATGGTCTGCAATACAATTAATCCTGACCAGGCATTTCATCTCTGTCACTTTGTCACTGTTGTAACATGACTTCCCTCTGTCTTTTCTATAAATATTTTCATGGCAGCTGCTCTGATGAGACTTTTTCCCTAGTGCCCTGAGTACATGAATTTAAGTGTGGTCTCACTGTAAAGAGGGATGCATGTTCGATCCCCGTTGCAAAAGATATTTTCTTTAGTAAAGTTTTTCAAATGTGAATAAACAGGCTGATAGCCATAACACACTGTTTAATAAATTAAAAATGGTGTGTCTATTTCAAATATTTTAATAACAGTTGAAATAATAAAAGTGTCAGATTAAAAATGAATCCTTTAATTCTTTATATACCTACATATATACATATTTCTAATGAATTAGTGGATTTATTTCCTGTTCATTTCACAAAGATAATGGATTTGATAAAAGTTAACGAAAGGAAAGAAGTTGGGGGGGAGGAAGGTAGAAAGTAAATTAGAAAGCTGGAGAAAAATGAAAAAAGCAGGTGAGAAAAAAAAAAACAGGATAAAGGTGAAAGAAAGATTATAAATGAAGTTTCTTTGATTTGGTTTCAAATTGCCATTAGTATGTTTTTACATTTTTGGTTTACAAACTGCTAAATTATGGTTCAAATTGAACTTAAGAACTCTTATGGTAGCAAAATCAAAAGGCAAGATAAACTCACAGTATATAGCACCTGAATTAAAGTCTTGTGGAATGTTACTTTTCTTTGGTTTTTATGTTGCTTCTATTAATGGATTCAAGGTATTTTTTTCCTCTTTTTTAAATCAAGTTCACCCCAAGCAAGGCCATAAAGCTACTGAGGCACAAGGGGTTAGTGGGTGTTAGAAACAGAAATATTGCTAAGGAGTGAGGAAAAAAAGAGTAATCAGGAGGTCAGTAGATAATGATTGACATTGCATTTAATATTTTGTAGATTAAAATTGGCTGGAAAGCATGAATCTGAGAGGGAGTTCCACAAGCAAGAAGTATGAGAAAAGAAACTGTTAGCATAGAATTTACAGTTACATTTTGCCAACTCAACTGTAAATTGATAAGATGTTGCCAATCTAGTACTGTACTTAAATTCAAAGAGTCTAGGCATCATAGTGAGAGCTCATCTGAAAAATTACTGTGAAAATATTTATAGAAAAGGCACAGGGAGGCAACCTTACAGTGGTGTGAAAATGACTGAACCCAAAATACTAGAACAGAGCCAATGATATTGCTGATTCTGCTTTGGATTTATCAAAGAGCTCTAGATAAATAGCAGGAGCACTGGACCATATGTGGCAGCGATATTCTATGCATGAGTGAATGATAGATATGTAAGATAGATTCTTTGGAGAAAAATCATTTAGCACAATACAGAGACCCACTTTTGTAACAGTTGATCTAGCAATAAATTCAATATAGTCTTTCCATTTCAGCTGAGAATGTTATTTGAGAAGGTGCAACAAGTATCTCTCCTGTAGGTTAGCACCTCCCATGCAGAGAAGGGTCGCACAGATAATTAATTGAGAGCAGTTTAGTTTTAGAGGTGTTAAAATTAACTATCTTTTGCCCCAGTTAACAAACTGAAGGTCATTTTGGATATCAGTTGCCATTTTGACCTTATTTATCTGATCAGACTTACTATTGAGACAGGAGTAAATGGTTGTGTCATCCGAAAACAGAAACAATGAAGGCAATCAAAAATTGTGGTGAAGCTTCACATACTTAGTGTGTTGACCAAGTTCTCAACAGTGTTTCCATTCACACTTGTGTTGGCAGTATTTCCATCTGGGTTTCTGTCAGTAGCGTTTCCATCTGGGCTTGTGTCAGCAGCGTTTCTATCTGGGCTTGTGTCAGCAGTGTTTCCATCTGGCTTGTCAATAAAATGTATGCATTTCAGGAAGAAGAATTGGGGTCAGTGTTACTTAATCCTCTTCGAGTGTTTGTTCTATGTGCTAGTGGTTTCTTTTTTGGTGAAAGAGTCACCTGCTTAATTGTCCCTTGTGTATTTGTGTTTGCCCTGTCTTGGTGAAAGTGTCTCCCTACCAAATATTGTTATGTTTATTTGCATTGAAACCCTTATTATCACTTCAGCCTACAGAAATAAATGTTGTAGATGTGGGGATTGTATATGTCTGTTTTGTCTCAGTCAATTTTTTTTTAAAGAAAACTTGGTATTATTATTAGTTTCTGTCTTTTGCAGATGGGTCACAGAGAGGATTCCAGTGTGAAGCACAAGTTAAAAGCAGCTTCCGAGGTGGGAATTCAGACAGTTCTTGTAGAACTACCAAAGTCTTCAACTCAAGAAGATGTAAGTGTTTGATATTTTGTATTTGTGCTTATTTGTCAGGATTTTAGAATAGTTTCCAGTGCACTTTTGTACAGTCTGGGGGAGAGTCTTAGTCTAGATTAAGAAAAAATGGTGGATATATGAAAGGAGAAGGAAGGAGTAGGAGGAGAAGGAAGGAGTGGGAGGAGAAGGAAGGAGTGGGAGGAGAAGGAAGGAGTGGGAGGAGAAGGAAGGAGTGGGAGGAGAAGGAAGGAGGAGAAGGAAGGAGGGGAGAGAAGGAAGGAGGAGGAGAAGGAAGGAATGGAGGAGGAGGAGGAGGAAGGAGAAGGAGGAGAAAGAGAAAGAAAGAAAAACTTCTCCTTTACA
Organism: Acanthosepion pharaonis; assembly: GCA_903632075.3. Taxonomy (NCBI): domain Eukaryota; kingdom Metazoa; phylum Mollusca; class Cephalopoda; order Sepiida; family Sepiidae; genus Acanthosepion; species Acanthosepion pharaonis. Next base: position 67,697 of record CAHIKZ030003044.1, on the reverse strand, counting down.
ATGATACAGCAGTTTAATTTTTCACTTTTTTTAGAAGATCAACATTGCACTCTGTGAGAATGCTGTGGTTTCATGTAATAAGTACTGACACCAAAAATTAGATTGATAACTTTTACCAGTTTTTGAGCATTTAGTTTAAAGATCTGAAAAATGTACAGATAAATCTAATCCTGCATGTTTTTGCTTACAAAGTGACTTGAAAATTTTACTATTTCAAGAATAAATCCAAATAAAGTTGATATTTTTTTGTAAGAGATACATTGAAGGGAAAATATATTCAAACGAGAATTGTAATTATGAATCACCACAAGCAAAATATGCATTTTTTTTATTGTATTTGATAAGTAAAAACTGTATATATATATAAAAAAAAATGTAAAAGATTACAAAAAGGTTACTTATTGAATAAAATTTGTTAAAAAATGGATAAAAGTGTATATGACACCATAATACTGCTGGGCACAAATTATAAGATAAAATGTTTTAAATTTGCATTGTTTATTGGAAATCAAACTAAAACTACTGTGGTCAGCCTGGGGTGAATCCTGGTTTGATCAATGGAGTGACCTCTTTGATCCTCACCTGCCCTACTCCACATTGTGACTGATTGATTATAAGGAGGCCAAGATCAATTTGTTGTAGGTATCTTCATGTTGAGCCAAGTCGTACAGTAAAATTGGAGAAAAAACAGCACTCAAAATATATATATATAAAAAATATTTAATATTTTTATATCGAATACTGCATACAATGGTTCGTTAGCAGTTGTGTTAACATGCAGGTGTTTGTTGATCCAACCTATTCCTAAATCGGATGCAACACTTGGGTAAGCTGGTAAGTTTTGGCTTGTGGAGTTAGTGAAATTTGTTAAGTTTGACTCAAGGCTGAAGTCAGAGGTTCTCGTGTTTGGCAGGAGTTGTGGAATCTTTCAGTGACCTCCACCATTTCCCTTCTGTCTCTTCTCAGCTCTCAACTGTCTGAATTCACTTTCACGCATTCGTATTTATGGATTCCAGCTAGAAACCGGTGCAGGGCAAGATGTAGGTTGGGTTTCGGTGAATCCCCTGATTTCCAACAAGAGTCCATTGTTGCCTGCCCAAAACAAAACTGATGTAGGGGTGAGATGTAGTTGGGTGTGTGTGTGTGTGTGTGTGTGTGTGTGTGTAGGGGGGCATCGGTATTTCATCCACCTGTCATTTCCATTGTTTTTGGTCCTGAGAAATTAAATTACTTCATAATTTTGGGGAATCCCTCTTCTGTCATGATTCCCCAATCACTACAATCTTAACCTCTTCAAGTCTAAGGTCAATCATTATCTATCTTCTATAACCTCATGTAAGTGTAAGGAGGCATAGTAGATTAATGGATAGCAGCTCGGATTGAGGAATCGGAGAGCCGAGTTCAAATTCTAGTTGAATCCGTTACATTCACTTATGTGGTAATACCCTTGGGAATGGTATGAATCTTCTTCTTCCCCCTCCCAGCTATGGGTAAATAGCAAGACAGACTGGATTCTATAGCCTTAGATGGCAACTAATCTACCGCAGAAAGAAATGGCAACCTACTGCAGGAAAAAATCTGCCTCATCAGTCATGTATCAAAAGATACATGATTGCCTAAGCATGTATCATGCTTGGTACATAACTGATATCCTCATAATCTACACTTATTTCCTCCTCTTACAACAACCTCGGTCAGTAAGCCTCTGCCTTTAGTGTCTCTTGAGCCTTGCATTAGATGAACATTGAGTAAAGAAAAGTTAGAACATTTAAACACCCACAAAAGTTGCACAAAAGATGCAGCTTTGTGGTTTTAAAATTGTTCTGGTTCTCATAGCTGCTTGAAAATCCCTTCTTGGTTGTGATGAGAACTTTCCAGCCCCCTCTTGTCAGAATTTGAAAATCACAAAACTGTGCATAATTTAAACTGTTTATTTAAATGTTTCTTTTTTGCTGAAACACTATAATTACATTCACTTATATTTGTCACATCCAATTAGCTTAATGCCATCAATAGTCAATAATTAAAAACCTTTTTTCTTGGAAAAAAAAAATCATTAAGTCACACTGAATGAGAAATTCATAAAATAGAACTATTCAAGCAAAAGATTATATTTGATTACATCATAATGACCATGAAAGAAGATTTTATCGGCTTCAGCTCAGCTTGAATTGAAAATCATATTTAATGTATAGCCTGAGGGTATTTCAAATGAAGAATATTAACGTTTTTTTTTTATTGTCTGGAACAAATGAGCAGTAAGTTTATTTGATAGGATCAGTCATGAGGCTGGATTTAGCTTTGAGAAATGAACAGGGATGAAGTGCATGAGAATGAGTGTGTATGGGAGCAGAGAGTGAGTATATCCAAGGTGCGGTGGGTAAATTGTCACCATCATATAAAGGGTGTTCCAATAACTTGGTCTGATATTAAATATGAATTAAGTTTAAGCGTATAACGATTTTTTCTTTATCTTTCAGATTTAACAACTTAAGTCTTTGGCAATTTCAACCATGGAAAGATTAGCAATCAAACAATGTGTTAAAGTTATCAAAGCCTATTATAAAAAATGGACGTTCAAACAGAAATGCATTTCACACACTTTGAGATTTTTTTGGTCAACATAATCGACCAACTGAGAGTGCAATTGGAAACAATGTAACATTGTTGTGGAGAGGTTCAATTCCTGTGCACAATGACAAATAAAGGGGGTCTGGATTTTCAGCCACATTCTCATGCACTGCAGCAATGTTTTCAGTTGAACGGCGTAAATGAGCACACAGTGGAGTTTTCACATTTGCCACTGACCCAGTTTGTTTGAATTTATGAATAATTTTTGCAATTGCACTCTTGAAACTTTAATACATTGTTTAATTGTTAATCTTTCCAGATTTTTCTAGAACAGAATTTCCTCCTTACAAATGGAATATGAAATGAAGATTTAACTATGTGAATGGGATTATGGCAAGTTTTAACTTTAAATGGTGGCACTATGGAATGTAGCTTGTCTGAAATTTTATCATGGAAATAGCGATAGAGTAATGAGGTTTGTGATATTTCATCTGTGGGGAAAGGGGCTGTAGGGTTGAAAATAATTCATCACCCACAGGGCCATGTAAACGTTTTTGAACTCTGTTATGGCTGGACAGGGAGGATTGTCTAACTCTGTCCCAGATATGGCAGCAATACCATATTTTTGGTCTGATCTGACTCTTGTAAAAATAGAGTAATGCAGGTGGCATCAAGCAATTTCTGGAGTGGAACAAGAGACTAGACATTTTTTCTAACATTATTTTTTTTTTTTTTTTTAATTTTTAACAATTTAAAACATTTTTTTTTTAAATTGCATCAGCCCAAGCAACTCACTAAAACCACTAAGATGCAAGGAGTTACTGAGTGTCAGAGGAGATGAGAAAAAAAACGAAAACAAAGAGAGAACAATAAAAAAGCAAGAATTAAGAAGATAGCTGATAATGATTGATATTTGTTGTGGAGTGATTTCACAGTAGAGGCTTGTATTGGTACTAAATCCGTCCTAAAATAGGTTCGATGTACAAAACGTTAAGAACTTGATATAATAGGTATTATGCAGAATAATCTAGTTGTGGTTGCTGATACTTTTGTATTCGACTAACTGTTATCCGACATTGACTTACTCACTAACCCCCGATTCTATTACTACTCCTACTTATATTAGGTGGGAGAGTCTATTAACTATATAATAGGTGTGTTTCACCATAACAATATTACATTTAAATTTTTGAAGATCAAAGTTAAACTGGAAAGTAAAAAGCCAGAAAAGAATTCCTCAAGTAAGAAGTGTGAGTAAAGAAACTTAACATAGACCTTACAGTTATGTCTAGCCATTTCAACTGTAAAATGATGAGACCTACCTGCCAATCTAGTACTGCACTTAAATTCATAAAGTCTTGGTACCATAGAGGATCGTCCTGGGTATGACGATAAACTACATCTGGCAGCAATGCATCTGATTGGGAGGGGTGGGGCTGGTTGAGGAGTATGGAGCCATCTCTTAATTGATATTGTTCCCAGGTCCACCCAGTGATCAAAACATGAAAATGTAAAAATACATTACAAAACCAGAAATATATTTTCATTGAAAAAAGTAAAAAAAATTACGAAACCTCACAAGAAATAAAGTTTCGGCGTTAAATGACCCATAAGGAGTTGATCTACTGTTAAACAAACCAAACCATAGAGGAAAGTTCATCAGAACAATAACCATGGAAGTATCTATAGAAAAGGCACAGGGAAGCTATGTTGCAGCAGTAGGAAACTTACTGAAGCTGGGATGCCAATAACATTGAGGATTCTTAGTGTTTTATGAAGAATCTTTACATATATAGCAGGAGCACCAGACTAAATGTGGCAGTAATATTCAAAGCGAGGATGAATGGTAGACTTATAAATATGTAAGATAGATTCTGGTGAGAAAAATTGTCTAGCATGATATAGTGAAACAACTTTCCTATCTGCAGATTTAGCAATTGATGTTTAGAAATGTATTGTGTCCCACTTGAGTCCCAATAGATTGCCAAAGAAAGTAGCCTCACTGAAATTGCAGCCATTCATCATGATTGGAGAAAATCCAGGTTCTCCTCTGTGGTAAATGTTTCTGGCTTGATTTTGTATGTATTGAAAGTCACAAGCCAGTTTTTCCCCTATTGAGCTGTGAGAGTTGGGTCAGAAGAGAAATGCATCAATCAGCAAGGCCTCAGCTTGGGAGATTGGTATTGTAGAGGATTGTCCTGGGTATGATGATAAACTACATCTGGCAGCAATGCCTCTGATCATGAGGTTTTGAGGAGTGTGGAACCATCTCTTAATTGCTGTTGTTCCCAGGTTGACTCTGGCCTGGGGTGGTAGCACATGTTAGGGTCCCAGCTATGGGCAAATAGTGACCCCCCCACCTCCCAAAAAATGAAAAATTTTTCCTAGTAAAACTACCAGTAATACATTTTTATAAAAAGATTGCTAACAATGCATTTTTATAATAAAATGGTCATAACAGGTGTTGAATTGTGATCTATTGCTATGACCCTGAAACCAAGGCTTGATCAGGGGAAGACACTAACCTCTTCAAGACCAAAGAAAGCATGAAGGCGTTGAAGAAATGTGAAGACTCTGTTGACAGTTTTTTTTTACTACAAGGGCATTGTTCATCATGAAATAAAACAGTGATTGGTACACTTATTCATTCCAAAAAAAAATGGAATATTTAATTATTTATTATTTAATTATTGTCCTCATTTTTGTTGCCATATTTATTATTTTATTACAAAATGTAAATTCTGGAAATCTTCAGGTGATTGAATTTTTTTATTTTCTTGAACCCACCTTTATTTCATTTTTTAAAACCAAGACTTTTGAGAATTCCAAATGCTATTGATAATGGATGTTAGAAAAAAATGAAAATTATCTCCTTTTAAAAATCCTCTGAAAGTTCTTTACTGCCTTAGCCAGGTATTGAACTCACAATCTTTTTAAAATCATATGATTTTAACTAATATCTTTTACTAATAAAGGACCCAAAAATGTGAGAGTTCAATACCTGGCTAAAAAAGTGGAGAACTGAATATTCATTTTTAAATTATGAAGATAACTGATAACTGACATCCATTAAACATGGCAATTATGGAACTAGAACAGTCTAATTTTTTTGAGCAAAATAAAGGGTTATATTATTTTTGACATTCCAATTAGACCTGAAGAAGACTGATGCATAAAAGAATAACGTTATAATAAATATGGCAACAAAGAAAAAGGACAATAATTCCCAATAATGTAAATAATTAAACATAATCAAATATTGATATTCAAAAGAAATATAGGCAGATTTTTTTTTGAATTAAAAATGATGTGTTCCTGTGTTTGTATGGAAATTTTTGTCAAAAATGTAATAAAATATTAGATATTTGGTTCATGTTTTCCAAAATAGATTAGATATCTGATTATGTACCTGATTTATTTTATATTAGATATATAATTATGTAGAAATTAGGTTTTTATATTATAAAAAATTTATTCAAGAAAAAATTTAAAATTTTTTATATAAAAGAAACCCGGATATAAATTAGATTTTCTCTGGTCCCAAATTAGAGCCTGTGTTAATTTTTTATAAAATAGACCAAACCCGGATATAAGAGAAACCTGGATATAAGAGAGATCTTCTTCTGGTCCCAAATTAGAGCCTGTGTTAATGTATATAAAATAGACCAAACCCGGATATAAGAGAAACCTTTTTATAAGAGATTTTTTTGGTCCCAAATTAGAGCCAGTGTTAATGTATATAAAATAGACCAAACCCGGATATAAGAGAAACCTGGATATAAGAGAGATTTTTTCTGGTCCCAAATTAGAGCCTGTGTTAATGTATATAAAATAGACCAAACCCGGATATAAGAGAAACCTGGATATAAGAGAGAAAGATATCTGGTTTAAAATTAGAGCCTGTGTTAAATGTATATAAAATAGACCAAACCCGGATATAAGAGAAACCTGGATATAAGAGAGATCTTTTCTGGTCCCAAAATTAGAGCCCAGTGTTAATGTATATAAAAAGACCAAAAATGGATATAAAGAAAACCTGGATATAAGAGAGATTTCTATATTTCCCAAATTAGAGCCTGTGTTAATGTATATAAAATAGACCAAACCCGGATATAAGAGAAACCTGGATATAAGAGAAATTTCTGGTCCCAAATTAGAGCCAGTGTTAATATATATAAAATAGACCAAACCCGGATATAAGAGAAACCTGGATATAAGAATAGAAAAACTCTGGTCCCAAATTATATGTGTTAATGTATATAAAATAGACCAAACCCGGATATAAGAGAAACCTGGATATAAGAGAGATCTTCTCTGGTCCCAAATTAAAGCCTGTGTTAATGTATATAAAATAGACCAAACCCGGATATAAGAGAAAAAAATATATAAGAAATTTTTAATCTTTTTATATAAAACTATATCCGGTTACATTTGAATATTAAAAAAAAGGTTAAACATTTAATCATGTACCTGTCTACAAACTAGATATTTGGTTGTGTAATTTACAGATTAATCATTAAAATATCATTTAAATTGTTTAAAACTAGATATTTTGTTGTTTTGTCTACAGATTAATATCATTTGGTCATGTAAATAAATACAAATTATTTTATTTGGTTTCTGTAAATTTTACAGATTAAAATCATTTGGTCATGTACCTGTCTACAAACTAGATATTTGGTATTTTACATAAATCTACAGATTAATCATTTGGTCATTTAAACTGTTTACAAATTAGATATTTTTTATGATTTGACAGATTAATCATTTTTCATGTACCTTTTTAAACTAGATATTTGAAATTGTAATATTCACAGATTAAAATTTGGTCAAAAGTGTTGAACAAACTAGATATTTGGTTGTGTTATTGATTACAATTAATCATTTGGTCATTTTTGTAATATTTTACAAACTAGATATTTGGTTGTGTACCTGTCTACAGATTAATCATTTGGTCATGTACCTGTCTACAAATTAGATATTTGGTTGTGTGCCTGTCTGTGGGTTAAACATTTGGTTGTTTACCTGTATACAGATTAGATATTCACATGTTGATTTTAAAGAAAATATATATACTTACATCTGTTGTTATGCATCTTTTAATTTCAGATAATACAGAAAATAGAAGAACTTAATGAAAATAACAAAGTCCATGGAATTATTGTTCAGGTAAAAATTGCTTTCACCTTTATTATTTTTATTTATTTTTTTATTTTCTAATTCGGTTTTTATAAATTTAATGACAACCCCCCCCCCCAAAAAAAAACACAAGCATTTCTCCCTTTTAACAATTGATTTTGATTACTATTCCAGATATTCCTTTTCTTTTTCTGTGTCCTGTAAAAAAGACAAGAATCTAAACATAAATTAATGTATCTAAGTGATTCACAAGAAAAAAAAAATAAAAACCAATTCAGGCATTTATATTTAGAAACACTAAGACAATAAAAATTGTGCAAATGATTTGGATTTAATCATAAAATTTTAAAATGGAGGAATCATAACAGTGAATTTCATTTATTTTAAAAATAGTTTGATGAAATATTTAAATTGAATTGTCAGGGATTATTAAATTTCCTTCCTTTTTAAACTCTTAATTAATTTTATCTGTTTGATATCTTTCCAAACCCTGTTCTGCCATCCATTTAAATAAGCTCACTAAGTTTTTTAAAAGTTTTTTTTTGATTTGAAATATTTTTTTTTTCCAATTTGTAAATTTCTTCATTAAAAATGTGTTAGAAAATTTCAAATTGTCTCTTTAAAATGTTAAAATAAGTTTCAATTATGTTTCCATTTTAAAAAAAATTTTGTTGCTCACATGTTCAGTATCCTCAGCATCCTTCTGTAGAACCATATTTCTTTTGCTTCAAGTCTCTTTTTCATTTATCAGTAGATGGTCCATCATTCACTGCTATATAAAAGGACTGATATTAAGTAACAGTTCAGTACTTTTTGTTTCTATTGAAATTTTTACAAGTGCATAAATTTTAAGATTTATATTAAGTTATCAATTGAAGGTTATTCATTTTTACATTTATATAAACCAAATATTTTTTTATGGTGATATATTAATATATATATATTGGGAGAATATGATATACACGGTGCAATTGGTAAATTGTCGCCATTTTATATTATTAATTATGTGCATGCATTTTTGTTTTTTTTTTTTTTTGACTTGACACAGTATAGTAGGGTCAGTTGGGCACCATCTGTGAGAAAAAAAGCACCATGACACAATTCACTCTGTCAGAAATTTGTAAACCGTATGCTGTACTGCTTGGCATTTGTGAGAGAAGCTCCAATATGAACATTTCAGAGTATTTGGGTGTCAATCTGAGGACAGTGCAGAGGATTTGCAAAGAGTTGGATGAGTTTAATGGTGATTATGAAGGTGTTTAGAGTGATTACTAGTGATGGCTGATAAGAAAAGAACCTCATTTTTTTCCCACAGGGCCTCAGACTCAACATGGAGGCCTACATCAAGTGCCTTGAGGAGGTAGTGCTGCCCTGGGTCAAGAGGGTGGCTTCTGAAAGACCCTATATCTGGCAACAGGACTCTGCATCATGCCACACAAGCAGGAGAACCCAGTCATGGCTGTCAGGCAATTTCTGCAACCACATCACCCCTTACATCTGGCCACCTAACTCCCCAGACTGCAACCCCCTTGATTATTATTATTATGTGTGGGGCACAGTTGAGTTAAGAGACCAACAAAACTCCTTGTAACACCAAAGATGAACTGAAGGCAAGGATTATGGCAGCATTTCACCAACTTAAACAAGGAGACTGTCCAGAAGAGTTGCAGGAGATTCTGAAGTCATCTGGAGGCTGTGGTTGAAGCCAATGGCAATTTTATTGGATAAATTTACTTTTTAGTATTTCAAGATATTTTTGTGTAATTTTGGTAAATATATCTGTTAAAATGAGATGTCAGTTATTTTTATTTTTGTGTAATTTTATGACAATTTATCCATCGCACCTTACTGTATATATATATATATATATATATATAAATGTTTTTGTTAGGAAAATTAATGACAAATTGGAAAACTTTTTTATTATATTTTCATCTATTAGTTTCTAAAATTTGATAAATTTATAAGATATAATTATAGTGATATATAATTGAAAAAAATAAAATGAAAATATTTCATAATTATGCATAGATTTTTTATGAAATTTTAAATTTTTTTTTTGAAAAAAAAAAAAAAATATAAAATGTTATTTATAAGATTTTTAAAACTGCTTCAGCAACCAACTGAATTGATCCAAAAATAAATTTTTTAATTTCAATTTTTTTTTTAAAAACAATTTCTAAATTTGTTTAAAATCAAATTTTAAATAACAAATTTGATTTTCAATCTTTGGTGTGAAGACATCAAAATCTTTTATTTTTATTTGATTTATCCAAATTCATACCTTTTTTAGAATAAAAAAAAAAAATTTTTTTTTATCAATATTTCATATCATTTATTCACTTTTTTAAAAATCTAAGTTTTTCTGTCTATATATTTACATCAAATTTTCACCTTTATTTATAAATAAATACAAAATGGTTAAACAGTAATGACAATTGACATTGATTTAAAAATCATCTTTATAAATAAAAAAAATTATATTTTTTCATTTTTGTTTTTATAGGTCTGTTAAATTATTTTTGTATTTTATTAGTTCAAAAAAAAATTTAATATTTTTTGGATCATATTTAAATTTTCTTAATTTATTTTTTTTATATAATTCTTTAATTAAAAAAATATATATATATGTCAATTTTTAATGAATTATATAAAAAAATATTTAATTCAAATAAATATTTATTTAATTATTATTTTGAAATTGATTTAAAAATTTGTAAAAAATTAAAATTAAAATTTAAAGTTTTTTTTTTTTTTATCAATTTTAAAAATTTTTTGGAAAAAATTTGTCACTATATTCATATTTCATGAAAATTTTTACATGAAAACAAATTAAAAAAAAAAGATTTTTAAAAAAAAATATTGCTTTTGATTTTCTTTTGAAAAAAAAAAGTCAAGAAAATTAAATAAAACAAAAAAAATGAAAAAAAATTCAAAATTTAAAAATAATTTAATTTTAAGTTTAAAATGAAATAATTTTTTTTTTAAGAGAAATGACTGATTTTTAAAAATGTAAACAGTCCAAACCTTTTCAAAAAAAATATTTTTATAAATAAATGAAATTATGTCAATGTTAAAAATTTGATTTTTTTTTAAAACATTTTGAGAATTTAGAGAAATTAGTAATTAGTTTCAAAAAAAAAATTAAATAAATCAAAAATGTTATAATTTTATCTTTGAAAAAATAACATTTGAAAAATGGAAATTCCTTTTGAAAATTTTTAGTTATTGTGCAAATTTCATTGATGGAAAAACAAATTGACCCTAAAAAACTGTTTTTTTTTTTTTTTTTTATTTTTTTTTGAAATTTAAAAAAAATTTTTTCATGAAAAATAATTTTTTTAAAATATTTTTGTTTAAATTGTTTTGAAATTTAAAAATTTACTTTTAATATATTTTTTTTTTTTTAAAAATATAATATATATAATCAATTTATTAATATTTTAATTTGTTTGAAAATTTATTTTTTGCAAAAAAAAATTTTTTTAAATTTTTTAATTTTCATATTTTTTTATCATTTTATTTTTTTGAATTAAAAAAAATTTAAAACTTAATAATAATTCAATTTTTTTTATTTAAGTTATTTTTTTTTTTTTTTTTTTTTTTAATATTGTTTTTTAAACTTTAAATAAAAAATTATTTAATATATATTAAATTGTGCTAAATATTTTTTAATGTTTTTGTAATATATTTGAAATATTTATAATTATTGTTTATTTTTGGTCTGCAAAGTCAAAAATTTCATTCATTTATTAATGATTTTGGAAAATATTAAAAACAATTTTGAAAAATTTTAAAAATTTTGTTAATTTTTTCAATTAGCCAATTTTTGGTGTTATAAAATTGATTTGAATAAAAATTTTGTTTTACTTTTTTTTATCTTTAATTCATAGTTTTTGGAATAATTTTTTTTTTTTTAACATAATTTATTTATCCTTTTTTAATTTTTTTTGACAAAAATTTTTTAAAAAAATTTTTTGTTTAAAATTTCAATTTTATTTTATTTTAAATGGATGTTGAAATTAAATAATAAAATTATTTTCAAATTATTCGATAATTTTTTTTATTAAATTGTTACTGACTTTTTTTTTAACAAAAAAAAATTCCAAATTTTTTTTTAAAGAATGAAAATTTAATTAAAAAATTTTAATTATAGATATTAAATACCTAAAAACTTTTATATAAATATTTAATTTTTTTTTTATTTTTTTGTTTATTTATCTGTTGTTTTTTTCTGGTAAAATTTTTGTTTTTTTTTTTTTTTTTTTTCAATCAAAAAAAATTTTCCAAATCACAAAAATAAAAAGTTTATAACGATTTTATATTATTAAATATATCTTTTTTTTTTTTACTAAAAATAACATTTCCTGGATGAAAAATTAAAATTGTTTTTTTAAAAATATCTTTCAATAAAATATATAGGTTTATATATTATTCTTAAATTGAAAAAAATAATAATTTGATAAATTCTAATTGATTAAAATATTTTGCATAAAAAAATGAACAAAAAAAAAAAAAAAAAAAAAATAAATTTTAAGTTTTTTTTTTTTATTTTTTAGTTTTTTCTATTTGGATAATTTTTTAAAAGAAAAAAAAAAAATTTTAAAAAAAAATTTTTTCAATAAAGAATTTCATTTATAATATATATAAAAATTTTGTAAATTAAAAAAAATTCATGGTTTATAAAAATCTAAATGGCTTTTTATAATGATATATTTTTTTTTTTTTGAAATATTTGAAAAAATTTTTGATGATAAACAAAAAAAAAATTACAACTATCAAAAAATTTTTTTTAATTAATATAAATATATATTATTTATATTTATTTTTTTTTATTGATAAAATTATTTTTCTCAAAATAGATTGAACATATTTTAAGAACAAAAAAAAAAATATACTTCAAAAAGACATTTTTTTTTCTTTTTCTGAAATATTCTTTTTTAATAATTGATTATCATTTTATCCAAATAAACCCAATTTTTTGAGTGAATCTTAAATTTATTTTTTAATTCTTTCAATGATTTTTTTTCCAAATTTTTTAAATCAAAAAATTTACTTTGGCCTTTTTTAAAATGAAATTTAATGATACTTTTTGGAGATTGAAATTTTATAATATAAAAATTTTTTTTTTTTATTAATTGGCAGATATTTGTACAAAATTATTTTTAAAAGATTTTTTCAGGGATTCCTTTTTTTTTTTAAATTGCTATTTATAATATGCAAATTTTTTTTTCATATTGTATATATATTCCAAAATAATAAATAAATTTTATTTATAATATGTATATATAAATATTTTTTATCAATACTGTTGATTTTTATTTTGTTTTGATTTTTATGAAAAATTTATTTAAATTTGACAAAAAATAAATATATTGGTTTGTTTTTTAATATATTAAATTTTATTTTTAATTTAAAAAATTTATTATATATTTTTTTTCATTTTATTTATAATTAAAATTTAATCATGATTTCATTTTTACAACAAATAATTTATTAATAAAATTGAAATGTGATAACAACAAACAAAGAAAAAAAAAAAATATCCAAAAAAAAATTTTAAATAATAAATATTGTTTTTATAAAAATAATATTTATATAAATTATTTAAAATATTGTATTTTTATATAATTATAAGGTCATCCCATAAGTTCTGTCCAAATTTTGAATAAAGAAAACAAGTGACCAAATGTTACATTTAATTACAGATTCAATCAACAATGTATTTTCCCTGATTATCTATGACTTCCTTCCATCTATTAACAAGCTTTACTAATTCCATTACTGTAAAATTCTTTTGGCTTTGATTCAAGAACTCAAAAATGTCAGTTTTAACCTCTTCCTGTGTTACAAAAAGTTTTTTCTTCCAAATGATTCTGTAAGCTAAAAACAAATGGTAGTCTGAAGGAGCAAGATTGGGAGAATAAGGTGGATGAGGAATTTTCTCCCAACCAAGTTCTTCGATCTTTTGTGACGTGATTCTTGCTGTGTGTTGTCGCGCATTGTCCTGATGAAACATCACCTTTTTTCAATGATTCACTAGAGCAGGTCTTTTTTCCTCAAAAAAAGATTGGTTTCAAAAAATCTAATTGCTGACAGTATATTTGAGCATTAATTGTTGCATTAGGTTTTAAGAATATCTGATATTAAAAAATTATTTTAATATTTTTTTTTTTTATTTGTTTTTTTTTTTTATAAATAGTTCCTTATATTCTGAGCAAACCCAAATTTTTTTTTTAATTGACATACAAAGTGTAACAGCAAATTTGATAGAATTTGTTAGATTATTTTGAACTGTTGGATCTTTTAGAAATGATTGAAGATGTCTTTTTAAATTCCCTTTTGTTATTTTAATAATATTTTTTTATTAATTTTTAAAAAAAACGAATTTAAAATTATTTCTTTATTTGAATCAAAAAAAAATTTATTTCAATTTTTGAACCCGACCATAAATGAAACCAATTTGTTTATCATTAATTAATCATATGTTAAAGTGAAAAGAAGGTTTTAATTGATATAAATATTTATATATATATATATATATATATATATATATATATATATATATATGAATTTTTTTAACTTATTGAAGATGAATTTCCACCTCTAAATGTTTTAAACCTAGAGTAATTTAAATTTTTCAGATTTTAAATTTAATTTATAAAATTTTTTCTTCCAAATTTTTTTCATTTAATATTATATTATGTCATAGATTGTTATGGAGTGATTTCACAGTGGAGGCTTGTATTTGTACTAAGTCGGTCCTAAAATAGGTTCGACGTACAAAACATTTAGGAACTTGATATAATAGGTATAACGCAGAGAGAAATCTAGTTGTGGTCGGCTGATACTTTTTAATATCCGACTAACGGTCGTCCGATCGACTGACTGACCAACTCACTGAGCGACTTCTTACTACTACTACTCCTACTTATTATAGGTGGGAGAGTCTATTAACTATAGAATAGGTGTGTTCCACTATAACAAAATAGATGGAACTCATTAAAGCAATGTATACCAAATTTCTTTATAGATTGGGTTGATTTTTTTTATTTTGATCTAACTTTAATCTAAGTTTTGAAATGATGATCCTTTCTTGTTGTGTTTTCTTTTGATCCAGTTTTCCTGAATTCTGCTTCTTCTTTTTAAACTTATTCAATGTTCTCTTTGATGGTTCTTGAATGGAATTTGAAGATGGAAGAAAATTTATTCACCATTTTGAAGGCCTGAATGATTTTTTTTTTCAACGTTGCTTTAACAACTGAAAAATACTAGGACTGACATAAATGATTTTAACCTGTTTGGGAAAAAGCTGAATAACTCAAAAAAAATTTAGTGATTCTTTGATAAATGAGTGTCAAGATGGATAAAAGTTGGTTTTATCTGAAACCTTTTTAAAAAAATAAAGTTTAGTTCTTTTTTAGATATTAAAAATTTTGGGGAATGGACAATTATGCTTTTAAAATATATTTAGACAATTTTGCTGTTATACCCATATATAACTGATTTTTCAGCTGTAGTTTTGTAAATATATAATATATATATATATATATATATATATATAATATTTTTTTTTGCTTACAATTTTAAAAAAATATTTTTAATTTAATGACTATTTTCATAACATGGAATATTTTATTTTAAAAAGATTTGATTTTTCAAACTGTTCACTGATACTTAAAACAGTTTGAAAAATCCTTGTTTTAAAATTGAAATTTGAGATATAAAATTTTTCATTTAACTAAAAGGTATTTAATTCCAATTGTAAAAATTATTAACTGTTTAATGAAAATTTCCATTGAGAGCTTTTTGTGAATCAAAATTAAAAATATTTTTTTCTATGTTGTTTTTAATAGGACTATATTTATTTTTAAATGGATTAATATCACTTTTTGTGTGTGTGTGTATATATATATATATATATATATATATATATATATATATATATATATATATATATATATATATATATATATAAAACGTGCAATCAATTTACAAATACATGAATTATTCACACAAAACTAATGCAAAGGTTAATGATTTTAAATGGCAAGACATCCATCTCGCAAAAACAATTCAAATATTACACAAAAAAACCTTAGATCCGTTATGAATGAATTGATCCTTGTTTATATAAATTTCTGCCGTATTAGTTGTTATTTTTTACACAAGTTTTCGTCTGTTCCTACAGACATCTTCAGGTATATAATAGATGTTGTTCTTTTTTTTTTTCTTTAGTAATAAGAGGACATCGAAAATATATGTGTTATTGTATCCGAAAATGCTATTGAAAATGAGATATTGGTTTTGAACGCGCCAAAGCAACGCTGAGTTTGATTTTTTTTATTTTTTTTTAAAATGTTTGCGTTTATACCCAAATATGGTAATGAACAAATTTTTTTACTGGTAAATTTTACTGTCAAAGTGGCATGAACTATATTGTTCAATAATTACAGTAATGTTTGCACTTATTAACCAAAAGTTGGACATGGATCAGATATTTAAATTACAATAAAACTGCAATATTTATATATATATATATTACGTATAAACTAAACAATATAGTTAATGATATATATATATATATATATATATATATATATATATATATATATACAAAACATGATATATATATAAATGAATGCACATTATATATATATATATATATATTATATTATATAATATATATATATATATATATATATTTTAAAATACATATATATATATATTTTTGGATAAATGTAATTTATGGATAAAATCTAATAAAAAAAATTCATTTAAATAAGGTAAAAATTTTAAATATATATTATTCAATTGAAAATATATATAAATTATAAAATAAATTTGTAATATTTGAATTGTTTCAATTTAGATGGATGTCTCTACCGACCATTTTGAAATCAAACACCTTTGCATTAAATTTTTGTGAATAATTCATGTATATATATATATATATATATATATATATATATATAAAGTCATAAGCATCATGTTTAATTAAGTAATGAATTTTAATTTAAAAACAATCAAAGAATGATGGAATGTCCTAATTTTGGATTTGTTCTATTAAATATAAATATATATATAAATGTTTAAAAAAGATATATAAATATCTTTAAACAAAAAATATTTGTGTATTCTGAAATTTTATTTTTTATAGCTTTGTTTAACTATGTTTCAAATTTTGTTTTGTTTTTGATTTTATAAATTTTTATTTTCTTATCAGTAAATTTTAAGTTATCACATGCATTTATAGTTTAATAATATTTTACATTATTTAGTTTATATCCACACTTATATATATATATATATATATATATATATATATATATATATATATATATATATATAATTAAATGGATAAATTTTAATTCTGACCTTGCGAAACATCATTACCCAAAAATAAGAAGTGAAACTCAAATCACAAACTCATATCATTCAACATAAATATGATTTTAGAATCTATCAAAGATAAAAAAGCAAAAAAATCAGCAATGCATTTATATAAAATATATAGATAATAAATATATATATATATATATATATATATATATATATATATATATATATATATATATATATAAATGGATATCCTGTATTTATTATATATGAGGATCTGACAGCTTATTGATTCAGTTATGAAAAAATTGTGTGATAATCTTAAATGGCATTTAAAACCTGTTAGTGATTTACATAGGAGGCCACATATAAAGCAAGCTGAGAAGTGAATGAGATGAGATCACTGTTAGATTGGCTGACCTTTTAGATCTTGCTCTTGCTTCTTGAAGATGATTCAGACAAGCAGATTTTGAAAATTTCTGAAATTTAAAATGTTTAAACTATCTTTATTGCCCTTTTTTATATAATAGGGAAAGCAGTGCAATCCTAAAAAAGGCTATTTTGTCATAATGGAGGCTTAGACATCACAATTGCTCATGTATTTGTGAAAAACCATTATCACCCATCGGTTCACCACTGTGTTCAACTCCAGTTATGGCCTTCCAGTAATATCCTTTACCTATATTTTTTTTTGTTCATTTTAATCCAGTGGAATTTATAATCTTCAACTGTGTGGATGAGAATGAATCAAGGTAAACCGATTTTTGTTTTTGATTTGATTAAAGTTTGAAAAATTTATAGAACCAGCCATACTATTGATACACTTAGTTGGGTTCTTTAATAAATGCCACAGACTAATGCAGACAATATACCTCAATTTTTCGTAAGAGTTTTCCATCTCCTAGACCATTCGTGTTCTATAACCAATAAAAATTTTGGTATATATATATATATATATATATATATATATATATATATATATATATATATATATATATATATATATATATATATTATAATTATATATTTATAATTACCTGTAGCATTCACCTGAGGTGGGTTGAGCTGGTCTCCAATATTGGAGTTTCATGGAATTTGAATTCACAAGCATTCCCCAACCCGCATGTATAGCAAATGAGATTTGATTATAATGATGAAGATTTAGTGCAGGACCATCCATACTTTTTTGAAGGGCCGAATACAGAGACCTTATGCATTGCACAAAGTCCCCAAAATGACCCTCTGCAGGTTTTGAATTCAGAGTTTTCCTTCTCCTAGATCAGTTGCCATCCAAGGCTATAGAACCCAGTCTGTCCTGCTATTTACCCATAGCTGGAGGGAGAAGAAGAGGATTCACACCTTTCCCAAGGGTATTAGCACGTAAATGAATGTAATGGATTTGACTGGAATTTTTAACTCAGCTTTAGTCAATTCCTACATCCAAGCCACTATCCATTAATCTTCGTTTTTCCCTTAAATATAATATAATATATATATATATATATATATATATATTATATATATTCTAAATTGTATATTATATATATTGTATATTGTATATTATATATATTGTATATTATATATATTGTATATTGTATATTATATATATTGATATTATAAATATTTTTTATTCTATATTTTTATATTGTATATATTGTATATATAAGGGATTGTATATTATTGTATATTATATATTGTATATACAATATATATTGTATATTGTATATATTGTTTATTATATATATTGTATATATTGTATATTATATATATTATATATATTGTATATATATATATATATATATATATATATATATATATATATATATATATATATAATATATGCACATACAAACTTTCTTTTATACTTTATGTGGATACACATGTTTGAGTAGATATCCTATTTTGTTTTTTTCAACAGTGTGAATTAAGTCTACTGTCCTGTGCATTTGAGAGACTTAAAAAGAAAACAAAACCGAGTTTACTCAAACACTCAAAATAGTATTTAGAGTAATAATAAAAAATATTTTTGATTTAAAAGTAAAATCTATTACTCTTATATATACAAAATGTGGTGCCTAACATAATTCTTGGATCATCAGTGGGTGACCTACTACTTTAACCTTGTGCCAAACTCAGGTAAATTCAAGTTTGTTTTTTACATATGCCTGTCTATGATTTTTTTTTATGCCAGTCAATGTTTTTACAATGAAGTTGATATTGGCCAACTGATGTTCGTAAAACAAGAAATACCTATATGGGTCGTGATATAATATCTAAAAAAAGCTTTTCTGAAAGTAAAAGAATCAACTTGAAAAAATATTTGGAATGAAATGACTGCTATGCAGTTCTCAGTTTGCCAAAAACATTTGTAATTTAATTTTGAATATGGGTATATATTTGCTTTTTTTTTTTTTTTTCTTCTAGGAAGAATTCAGAAAATGTGGCCAGACTTTCTGTTGGAGATTTAAATGGTATTATTCCATCTGCAATTAGAGGAATTTTGGAACTTATTAATAGAGCAAGTAAGTTAATGGTTTAATGTTGCTGTCATAGACATCTTACCAATCTGTCTATAGAACCATTTGTGTCTTATGCAGCCAGAAAAATAGTTTTTCAAAGTTAAAATTTTTGTTGCAAAAACAAAATTAATAAATATGTGTAATGAAAAAATTTTAGATAATTTAGTTTGAAAACTACAAGAAGTGTCAGGGGTTTTCTTACCTCAAATTTTTGTTGAGTGCTAAAAGATAAATATTACTATTATGGGCTGAAAAGAAAAAGGAAATGAAATTATCATTGATACATGTGTCAGTAACCTGTCTGTATGAAGTTAAATCCGAATAATGACAATGTCATGTTTTTTTGACTAAAATGGGGTTGATTTCATTGGTTTTGAATGAGTTTTTCTGTGTTATAGTGGAACACGCCTATTCTATAGTTAATAGACTCTCCTACCTATAATAAGTAGGAGTAGTAAGAGTATTGAGTCAATCGTCAGTGGGTCGGTTAGTCAGTCGATGCCGGACAGACGAAAATTAGTCGGATACTAAAGTATCAGTGAACACAACTAGATTTATATGCGTCATACCTATTATATGAAGTTCCTAACGTTTTGTATCAGTCGAAACTATTTTAGGACTCTCTTAGTACAAATACAAGCCTCCACTGTGAAATCACTCCATAACAAACTTCTTAGAGTTAATGTGGGCCTCATCTTCCATAAAAAGGGTTGTGTGTAAATTTTTTCAGCTTTAAAAGGAGATTTCTTTTTTAATAGTTCCACGTATCCTTATTAAATGTCTGCCGCAAATCTTGTATGTTGTTAATAAAATTGTGAGTTTGGGGTCACATGTAGGTCAAATATGCATTGGAATCTAACAGAAGGATAAAAAATAAGTGTAGAATATACAGTCTTTCTTGTAAGTTTTTATATAGATATGTGTAATGAGTGCCCAGTTAATTTAGTTAGAAAATACCAGTGTCTGGGGGTTTCTTACTACAAAAACGTGCTAAAAGATAAATGTTACTATTATGCCCTGAAAAACGAAAAGGAGATGAAATTTTTGTTGTTGCACATGTTAATGACCTGTCTGTGTGAACTGCTTCTCTGAATCACAGATTTCTTGTTTTGTCTGATATGAACTGCCTCTCCTCATCATAAATGGTTTCCTCATGTCTTCAGACACCACATAACTGATAGTGAAATCCTTGACCTTCTTAGCAATGACTCTCATGTGAAAGAGAAATGAAAACGTGAAAATTTGGCATAAGTTTCACAACAGTTTGTTAGGTTGTCACTCAATTATAACCCCCTAAAGACACATTCAGAAATAACTGACACACTTGGTATATCTTTTTAAAAGCAAAATTAGTTTTATGTATAGTTTATTAAGTTAGGGGTCATAATTTGAAACTGAAGTGTTGTGTGTTGATGTACAAACTCTAAAAGTTTTGGGAATATAGACAAAACAAGAGAGTAAAACGAAATGAGATTATATGGATGTGTGGTGGTGTAATGGATAGTGGCTCAGAATTGTTAACCAACGAGCTGAGTTCCAGTTCCAGTTGGGTTCACTTATGTACAAATACCCTTTGGGAAAGGTATAAATCTTCCTCTTCTCCCCTCAGTTATGGATTAATTCACTAAACCATTATTACATCCAAAAATAAAATAAAATTACATCTAAAATATTTAGATTTTAGCATTAAATAACCTATAGGGGTTGATATGCTGCTAAACAACCAATCAACCAATCTTTTCTTTGATACTGATCAAAAGGGGTGTTAAAATATACAAATATTAAATTGAACAAGATGCATTTTATTTTATGGTTATCCATTTTATTTTTTTGTGAAGGTTGCCCTTATTATATCTGGATTTTTGGTAATTAAATTAATGAAAAAATAATTGCTCTGAATTTCTTTTGTAAATGTAAAAAAAAAAAAAATTATTTGCAGATGTTTCAATTTCTGGCAAAAATGCTGTGGTCATTGGACGAGACAACTTGATTGGGACACCCATGTCACTTTTACTCACCTGGAAAAATGCCACTGTCACTCAGTGCCATTCTCAAACTGAAGACTTGCCGAATATTGTGAGTAAGACTGGATTATCAGAAATTGTTGCAGACACATTTTGGTCATGGAAATTTTATGATGTATCTTGTAAATTTAAAAATACCACGTTTTATTATTTACATTATTCACATGCAGACTATTGTCCTCATCATTGTTGTTGTTGTCACAACGTTTCGACTGTTGTGCCCTCTGGCCTTCATCAGGTGTATGTCAATCTGAGTAACCTTCAGGAAATTTCAAACTGAACTCTTTATTTAATCTACAGTGGTAGATTGTTTTTGCTCCATGGTCTTTGTCTAGGGATATCTCTTCTAGTTCTTATTTAGTACTGCTCAGTTATGTTCTTTCCCTATTTCCACTGAGTGCACTGCTTGGCCAAGAGATTGAACTCAGTTCGTATGTTATCAAATTCACAAACCAATACTTAAATCCATGTGGATTATTGCATTGGTTTGTGAATTTGGTGACAGTAATTGTGAGTTCAATCCCCGGGTCTGGTAATATGGACTTGAACTCTATGGAAATGGGGTGAGCAATAACTGAGCAGTGCTAAAAATAAGACAAGTTATCCCTAGACATGAGCAGTTGAACAAGAACAATCTACCCCTGTAGATTAAAGAATTTAGTTACTGTCAAATTAGCTAGATGTAACCATTCTATTCTAATAGTTTTTTTCTTGCACTTCTTGTCTGTGGAACTGTTATGGTTTCTTGCTTCCCTGCCACTTATGATCTACAAAAATCTAAATGCAACATCAATTGCTATCTTCTGTCTTTCTAAAAACTGTTCTTGTGTTGTCTTTTCTCCTCACTAAAGTTTTCTCATTTTCTTTCACTCTGAGTAAACCCTTATGGCTTAGTGAAATGATAAAAAAAAATATTAAAAAATTATTTCTTATCTATATTATGAAATCTTTCTTCCTCTTCTTCTTCTTCTTCTTCTTCTTATTATTATTATTATTATTCTCTGCTTGGCCACCTTCGTTGTCTCCTTCTGCATTTCCTTTTTCTTCTCTCATCCTGGGTATGATGATAAACTACATCTGCGTCCTGAGTAAGATGATAAACCATGTCCAACAGCAAATTAATTGGTCTTAATTGCCGGTGTTCCCAGGTCCACACTGACCCTGGGTGGTAGCACCTATTAAGGTCCCAGCTATGGGCAAATAGTTAATACCCAAACTTGTTTGAAAATAGGTTTTAATACCAGAAATATTTTGTCAAAAAAAAAAATTATTACCAGCAATAATTTTCGAAGGAAAAATTATTATCAGCAATACTTTAAAAAAATACCAGCAATACAAACAGCTATACATTTTTTTGAAAAAAATATTACCAGCTATAGATTTCTTCAAGGAAAAACATTCCCAGAAATAGATTTTTGAAGAAAAACATATTACCAGCAATAAAAATTTTGTTGGCATTCAATAACCCATTGAGGTTGATATGCCATAAAACAAAACAAACCAAATCAAACCTTTTTCTTCTCACTATTATTATTATTATTATTATTATTATTATTATTATTGTACTTCTTCACTGTCTTCTTCTTGGCTACCTTCATCTTCTAAATCTTTTTCTTCTCACTATTATCTTATTATAATTGTGTGTTCCTTTCTTAGTGTTATACCTGATGTACCTATTCTATTATTAATAGACTCTCCCACGCATAATAAGTACTAGTAGTAGTAGCAGTGGGAAGTTGGGCTCAGTGGTGTTGAGCGAGTCAGTCGATATTGGACATTGAAGTACCAACCATCACAACTAGATTGCTGCATCATTAACTCTTATTTCAAGTTCCTAATGTTTTGTACGTCGAACCTAATTTAGGACGACTTATTGAAATACAAGCCTCCACTGTGAAAACTACTCTACAACACTTAGTTAGTTACTTAGTCTGTCCATTACACTCTTCAGTGTCTCATTGGTGGCAATTTTCAAAGAAACACCCTCATCCACTTCATCTCACTTTTGCTGTCAACAAATGCTGGCAATGTTCAAAGAAACATAAGTCTGTGAAATTTCAAAAAATTAGATTTAGAAAATTTTTTAGGGTGGCCTCTAAAGGCCAGTATCATTAAAAGGCCTCATCTTTTAAGAGTTGTCTTCCCCCTTACTAATTAGAACCTAATTCTAGAAAAAAATAATTTTTACTTTAACTTACCAGAGTTGTTTTGAAACCTTGAATATTCTTACTGGGAAAACCCACTAAAGTTTTCATTTTTGTTTTCTTTCAATTTATGTTTCATTGTGTCCCAACAGGCTTTGAAAATCATCTCTTCAAAATTTTAAAGTAAGTTTTACTTTTATGAATTCCTGTTTCACTAAGTATTTTTATTTTATATATTTATTTTATTTTAGTTAAAAAAAAATAATTTTTACTTTAACTTATCTTTTTAATCAAATTTCTATTTGAAATTCTTATTTTTTAATTTGCATGTCATTTTACAATTTCCTTTCAAATTAGTTTTATATTTAACTTCTTATTCATAAAAAATTTTTAGCTTTTAATTTACTTTTTCTTTTTTTATTAATTTTTTTTTGTTAAAGTTGTTTTGAAACTTTGAATTGAATTTTAAATCTAATCTTTAATTTAATTATTTTTATTCATTTATTTCATTTGCATTTGAAATGAGTTTTCTCATTTTAGTTATTGTCATTGGTTTTCAAAATTTTGTTCAATAATTAACTTTTTTTTAAAAAAACTAAGTAAATTTAAAAAAAAATTAGCTGAAAAAAGGAAGTGACCAAAAAAAAAATTGATTCAAATCACTATAAATTCTATTTGAAATACATGTCCATATATATTATGTTTAATGGAAATAGTAAATTTAATCCTTTAGCTTTCAATTAAAGAGAAATGAATTTGAATGCTTCAAGGAAGCTTTTCTATTTATAAAAAATTTTTTTTCAAACCATAGGTATCAAAAAAAAAGTGAAGGGTCTTACTTTTGAATGCTTGTAAATGAATTTATTATGAACCATTAACAAAAATAAGGAAATATGTTCATGTGAAAAAGGCTTATAGACAGATTTAATTTGAATTTTGACATAGATAGACTTGTAACAACTGAAATTCCTCATGCCAATTATGATCCAGTCTTGCATGATTTAGTAAAAAAAAAATTTGCATGATAAATGGTCCTTGTGGAACAAAATTCAAAATTCTTGGATTTTTGCATGAAAATGACTCATGCCAAAAAAAATTAAAAAGAACTACAGAACAAATGCTTCTGAATTTGAATGGCTATCAGAGTAATAGAAAACACAATACTAGGGTCAAGTTCAAATTGAACGTTTTTTTTTGACATTTAAGAACATTGTAAATAAAATTATATTTTCTGAAAAAAAATCATGAGTTAATTTGTTCATGTAGAAAT
Source organism: Acanthosepion pharaonis (assembly GCA_903632075.3). Classification (NCBI taxonomy): domain Eukaryota; kingdom Metazoa; phylum Mollusca; class Cephalopoda; order Sepiida; family Sepiidae; genus Acanthosepion; species Acanthosepion pharaonis. Next base: position 42,691 of record CAHIKZ030003044.1, on the reverse strand, counting down.
TTGACATCTGAAAAAATATATATATATCGTTTTATATGTTTTAAAATAATTTATAACTCTGCTGCTGTTGAAAAAGAGAAATTTTCCTAGCAAGCAGATCGTGAGCAGAATCAAGTGCACAATGAAATTACTAATTAATTAATGTCTACAGACTTGGTTTATATCTTGAAGACCAGTAAAGAGTTTACTTTCACAGAGGCAATGCTCAGCTAGCTGCTCAGGCACAAATGGATGGTGATACTACGCTCACTGCATGGTTTAAACTGAATGAGCATTATCTTGAATTTGGTTGTACAACCACTTGTAATTTGTAATTTCATTGCATTATGTTTAATAAGCGCTATAGAACATGGATGCCAAGGCAAAGGAATACTAATAGCATCAGTAGAATGTATACAGTGAGTCCTTGATACATAGAAGAATTTCACTTGTAAACGTTGCTGCTGCATATTTCAGGCATGGTGAACTTCCAGGATTTGTGCACTGTAAAAAATTTAATTAAAAAATAATTTAATTATGCCTGAGATATGTCTTCTCTCAAACACACTGGAACATGCATTGCTAGAAGCTGCTGCCTGTTGCAAAATTACAGTTGTTAAGTTGGGGCGTTTGCTGCCTTGTATATGTATATTTAACCCTAAATACTGTTCACCTGTGGACCGCTCAAAGGAATCCATGATTGAATATTTTAAAAGTTGATAAGGTTTTAATGCAGACCTTGCAGAAAATTTAATTTTTGCACTCAATTGATGCAATTCATATAGAGAATGGCATTAATTGTTTTTAATTGGGCTACCTGAACCTATTGTCGTATATATTCTTGAATTTAATGAAGATATCGATCATCCAGGCATTTATATATACATTTAAAAGATGAACAGAGACTGATTGGTAATGCTGTGCTTGAATCTGTAGATAAGACGAAAAGCTAAGGTTTCCCCAAAATTCCTTAGGATGTAGATGCAATAGAAGGTTGTGGTAAAAATTATATGTTTAATACCATAATTTCATATCTGTGAAGGAACAACTGAAATGCATGTTCCAAGCTGCTCAGGCACAAATGGACTTTGTTTCACTTTTTTTAAATTTAATAATTTAAATTTATCAAGGAAACCAAGTTTTTCAATATAAATATAATTTATCATTATTACTATTATTATTATTTTCATTGCTTTACTACTACTACTTGTGTATTTGGCAAAGACGTCTATTCTAGGAAAGAAAATAGAAATTGAAATAAAGAAATATTTGTTGTTGATATTTTTTATGTACATGCTTGAAGTCTATTCAGGCATCAAAAATTCCATGAAGGAGTCAATGGTCTAAATAGTTTTAAAATTTTGAAGACCAAAGTTGATTGGAAAGCAAGAGGTACTGGAGAAAAACATATGGTTACATCTAGCCATTTCAACTGTAAAATGATGAAACCTTGCTGCCAATCTAGTATTTTTTAAATTTGTTTTGGTTTTGTAAAATAATTTAATAGTGTTGGATAAAACTACTCTTTTTGCAGTCTATTCTGTGTTCAATTCCCACAATATTTTCCTCCTCCTCCTTCTACTACTACTCCTCCTACTACTACTACTACAAAGATTATGGCAAACAACATCTATTCTGGGAAGAAAAATAAAAATTGAAAAAAGATAAGAAAAAACAAAATGCTAAAATGAATCTTATTGAGAAATGATAAGGAAGGAGAAGGGCAAACAAATTTCTTTCCATATTTATTTCTTTAAAATATTATTGATATTTTTTTTGTACAAATTTCTGAATGGGAGGGGGGAATTTGTTTGGTAATATTAACAGTTTTCTTATATGAAAACATTCAGCATTCATTAACCGAACAACAAGTGTTACTTTCAGTTAAAATTTATAGAATCTTCCTCTTAAACTCAATTTTCAGAAATATAGGCTTCTCAAGTCCACTGTTTTCACCTTTTCTAGTATTAATGGGGGTTTCCTTCCTAGCCTTTTGTTTAAAATATTTTTGAATGTCAGCATCTTGGTTATATCATTATTTTCTCTTTGAATTACATGTGTTATGCATTTTAATTGTTTCTGTTATTGAAAGTCCTCAAGTGATGTGGCATCTGTTATCTGATACAGTTCTTTGTTTGTGATTCTGTAGCACCAGTCCACAAGGTTCAAAGAAGGATGGTCCTCACTAAAATCTACTGGGTTCATTTGTCCAAAGCCATTTTTAAGTGGTTGCATACAGTTGATAAGAATTTCTGAACAGCTATACTCGATCTGACGAGGCTACTGAAGAACATGATTTGAGTTCTTCAGTTTTGGTTCTGGTTATGTAGTGTTGGACAAAAGTACTCCAAGAGCAGCCTATTCTGTGTTCAATTTCCCAATCTCCAGGAAGTGGTCAATGGTCTAAGAAGTTTGTAGACCTCTGTTTTAATCTTTTGCAGACAAATTTTAGCAACCTCTACAATTGTCATCTTCCATCAGGATAATGCCAGACCTTATGTCTCTCGGCAGACTCAGCAGAAAATGGTATAGCTTGGCTAGTATATCCAACTGTACCTGCTGTACTCACCTGAACTTGCAATTTCAGATTACCAAGTAAGGCAATAAAGCCACTAAGATGCAAGACATTACTGAGTGTGTGAGAATATGAAGGAAATAAGATTATTAAGGAGAGAAAACACTAAAAGAACAGGAATTAAGAAGACAGAAGATAATGATTGACATTGCATTTAAGATTTTGAAAATCAAATTTGAGTGGAAAGAAAGAAGCCAGAAGAGAGTTCCATAAGTGAGAAGTATGAGAGAAGAAACTGCTAACATAGAACTTACAGTTACATCTAGCCATTTCAACTGTCAAATAATAAGACCTTGCTGCCAATCTAGTATTGTGCTTAAATTCATGAAGTCAAGATATCATAGAGAAAAGTTCCTCAGAACAATGAAAATATTTATAGAAAAGGCACAGGAAAGCTACATTACAATAGTGGGAAAATGACTGATGCAAAGATGGCAGGTCAGGACCAATAACATTTCAGATTCTTCTTTATATTTTATCAAGACCTGATGTTAAGTATCAGTTTCCTTTTTGTTTCCATTTTCTCTAAGACTTTCTTGTTGCCCATATGTTCAGTCCATATTATTTTCAGCATCCTTCTGTAGAACCGCATTTATTGCCTCAAGTCACTTCATTTACCATTTTGTCATAAATTGTCAAGAACAAAGAAAATGTATAAATTCACTTTTATCATATGTTTAGGTTTTATTCAAATTCCAATCGTTGCTTTTTAAAACAAACCTTGCTGAGGAGTGAAGGTATTTAAAATAATAATAGCAGTGTCAAGGAAAAAACCATCCTTTTGATACTTCATTTTTTTTGTGTGCTCGAATGTTAAAAAATGTCAATTTTTTTATAGCTAAATTTATAACAGTAGCCATTGAAATTTTAGTTACTTTGTAATGTATAATTATTTCTTTTCAACTACAGACCAGGAATGCTGATATTCTTGTTGTCAATGTTGGCAAACCACATATGGTTGAAGGAAACTGGATTAAACCAGGAGCTGTGGTCATTGACTGTGGGACAAATCTCATTTCAGGTAAGTAACTCTAGAATTTCCCAGGGGTTGGAAACCATGAAACATTCTAAACAGAGTGAGAAATTTCTCACTTAAGTGAAGAAAATTGTCATTAATTGTAATGGTACGTGTGGGAAATTTTACATATATAAATTTAACATATGTAAATTTTATATATTGTTATGGGCAATTAGCACATTGTTTAAAAAGAAAAGATTAAAAAAAAAAAACAACTCATTGTCTAAAAGACAACCAGGTTTACCATTCCATAGTGGAAGAATTCAGTGCAGGGTCAGATACATGACTTTGGAACGATAACCAATATTACCAATGACAAACGCCAATACACAAATTAAGAAGATTTAAATACAACTAGACACTACATGAAAATATTTAGATATGAGAATGTGTGGAAAGATGTGTGGTATACATTTCTGTGTGCAAATATTCATATGTTATTTTATGTGGGCAAAAGTTGAAACAAAAACTTAGCTTCAGTTTTTCTTCTGAAATAAAATAAGGTTTTCTCTTTTCCCTTCTCTCTCTCTTTTTCTTATGGTTATCTTTGAAATGAAATAAGTTAATCTTGTTATAGTAATATGTTGACAAAAACGGTAAAAAGAGTAAGAGTGTTTGTGTTGTTCCCTTTTATACTGCTTATTACCAAGCCAGCTAGTGGGCATGAAGACTAGGTCTTTTAGCAGAAAAGGTAATCCTATAACAAATTAAGTTCAATATTTTTTTGCTACTAAGTATTCCTAAAAAAAAAAAAAAAGTGTTATAGACAAGCATATCGTTGCAAGAAAGAAAGACGACAGCAGAAATAGATTTACGTGATTTATTTCAATAGGAACGTGTGGTTTTGAGACAGCTACCTTGTGGTATAGTTCATAAGCCGGCTTCCGATCTGGGTTGATCTCTCATAGTAGTTCTCAATGGTTGGCGTGGCGCTACTGCTGCTGAATGCTGCTGGCTGCGCAGACCGACCGTAACCGATCTCTTCCCTGGCCTCCTGTTGACTGCCCTTCCTCGTGTGACCCCTTTTATGGCGTTTTTTAATGACTTAACAGGCTCGTAAAACGACATGAGTGTAATTAGGAAGGAAGCATTTTAATAGAAACACTTTAAAATATTATTTTATTTTTCGACCAAAACTCATACGTTGGACTTATGCGTAAACGACGATAATGGTCATTTTGTGACGGGTCCTTGTCCTGTTCACATCTGGCTCTCGCTCTTGAGTATGTTAGTTTATTTGCTTGCAAATCATCCGAGATATGTCTTATTTTATTTTATAACAAAAGCAAGTGTAAGTATATACAGTCAACCAGAATAATTCTTGTTTGATTACACTGTGTTTGATTACACTGTGTAACAAAAAATTTTGACATTTTTTTTGTCTCTGCTCAGTAAGTGTACTTTCCTAATTGCTTCTGCATAGAAAAAAAAGAAAATGACTATTATTCTCTTCAAACTTGGATTTGTGACTTGGGCGTTGATGTTTTGAAACTAACCTATTTTGCATTACATTCTCAACAGATTCAGCGCCAAGTTGCTGAGGGAGAATTTTCTAGAAGTTTTTAAGAGTTGAAAGAATTTCTAGACCATTCTAGCAACATAGATGGCACTGTAAATACAGTTCATTTTCTTTCTAGCTGTCCAAGTGCAGACAAGTCATCATTGATAGATGCGTTCATCACAGATGACAGGCATAGAGCCACATGTGTATCATAAGTAAAAAACTAATGATTGTTTCAATAATTGCATATGTGTAAATATTGAGAGGAAAGATGGAAGGTTATAGTAAAAAAAAAAAAACAAAAAAAAAAAACAAAAACATTTGAATCATGAAAACCATTTTAAACAATTCAGTTTTCTGTTTCCAGACAACAGCAAGAAGGAACATCTTCATGGTGATGTTAATTTTGAGGATGCCAAAGAAATAGCTTCTTGGATTACTCCTGTGCCCGGTGGGGTTGGTCCTATAGCAGTCACAATGCTCCTGATGAATGCCCTGGATGTTGCCAGTAAAGCAGATATTATTCAGGTGAGAAATGATGACTTTTCTAATATCTTGTTTACAAAACTTCTGCTCTCTTACCAATGTTTGTTTACTGTTTTAGCTGTGACTTGGCTCTCATAAGTGTGGCAGGTCATTTTTAAGCCAAAGCTCAAATTATTATTAATTTTGACAAGTAATTTCATATCAATTTTTTAGTTGCTATTAAATGAGATGGTAAAATGTTTTGAGTGTCTTAATAATATTAATTGACAATATTTCATCTAATGAAAATTAAAGTAAATACAAATTAAATAAATGAAGATCAAAGTAAATACTAGCCAAGATTAAGGATAATTGGTGACAATGCTAGTTAAAAATTCATAATAATGGCTGACAATGCCTCATCTAATAAAAGAATGGAGATGAAAGAAAATACTAGTTAAAAATTACTAATAATGATTAATAATGCTTCATCTAATAAAATGAAGATGAAAACAAACACTAGTCAAAAAGTTCATAATAATGGCTGATAATGCTTCATCTAATAAAAGAATGAAGATTAAAATAAATATTAGTTAAAAATAATAATGGCTGACAATGCTTCATTTAATAAAAAATGAAGATGAAAGTTGTTGTAACCTAGGGAAGGTTACTGAATAGAATAATCACATGAAGGTTAGTAATGAACAATAATACTTAGGACAAGAACAACACATATAAGATTTGCCAGTGGTGTGTAGAAGAAATAGTCAACTGCTAGAAGTGAGTCAAATGAATTCCACAATGAATCTCCAATTGCAGGATATCTACCAACTGCCCCATGCGGTCAGATGTAGCACAAGGCCAAATTGAATGTGGGGTATCTGAACCTGTAGGTTTGACAAAAAATTCCCTGTAGACCCTACATAAAACAGGGTCAGGTAGCTGCTTCCAGAGATGAGACTCTGCCTAATCTGGGGAGTTTAACCAGCACAGCTGGAGACGAATCTCCACCTGCAGATCAACATACAGTATTTACTACTGTATTTATGTGAATGGGGACATAACCCATTATCATCCGTAGGTATGCTATAACCAAAGTAAATACTAGGCAATAATTAAGATGGTTGATAAGTTGTAAAAACAATTCTATAAAATTGAAATCAAAAATTAAGAATAATGGGTGGTGATGCCTCACGTAGTAAACAAATATGAATGTAAATAAGAATCAAAAATTAATAATGGCTGATATTGCCTATTCTCTCAATAATGATTGTATCAACTGATATCTACTAATCATCTCTTTTTGATTTTGGTTTCCAAATTTTTTTGTAAGAAAATTATTAGAAGGCATTTAATATATATATATTATATATATATATATATATATATATATATATATATATATATATATATTAATCCTTCTCAATTGTAGAACTCCATTCAAGCTACATGCTTTCCAGCCAATTTTAATCTGCAAAAATTAAAATGCAATGCCAATCGCTATCTACTCTCTACTGGATTATTCTCTTCTCTTTATGCTCATCATTAATGTTTCTGTTCCTAATTCTCCCACACCTAGTAACTTCTTGATTTTTAGTGAAATTACTGCCTTGCTTGTGGGTGGTTCTGATTTAAAAGAAATAAGAAAAAAAAAAGAAAAAGAATCCCTATGTATCTCTATAGTAAGCTAATTAACAATGCATTTACACTAGGCAATATTTTCTCAATAATACCCTTTTTCACTCCTGATAACTGATAATACATTTATTCTTGATTCTCAGTGAATTACTAAAACAAAAAATTACCAATGCATTTATATGACACCTAAAATAATTCTGTTATATCTATAATGCTTGCATTAATTTCTGACCTCTGACAATCACCTGCCAACGTTCACTATAAGATGAAGAGCAATTACCAAAACATGTTAATTTTTAAGTGAAAAATATTTGGTGTTTAGCTCATCAAATTTCACTTTAAAGCAGTAATGTGATAATTTTCATTCATTCATAACCCTGTTAATGATTTTTTTTCCCTTCTTTCCCCTAAGACCAACACTCATCAACAGTGGGCTATTATAAATTCTTCTGTGAGAGTGTAGTCTAAATCTACTGTTTTTATCCTCGATGCAAACTTCTGAAGTTAATATTTTGCACAAGTTTTCTAGCAGGAAATAGGTAAATATAAAATGTTCAACTTTTTAAAATAGTTGCTATATCTTTGTTCACACACACTAAAATGTATTATGTTAATTTTGATATCTGCTTGCTTTATGAAAATGCATTTTGAGCTTGCTGTGTCATTATAAACATAATCATTGTAATAAATTAAGCTTTTAATGTATGTATTTAATAAACATATATTTTAGAAAAATAACAAATATAATTTTCCCTAATTTTCATGTTTTTAATGTTATTTTAATCACTTTTCTGAATTTTTTCTTTCTTTTTTAAAATCTTTGTTGAAACTTGTGCATGTGACTAAAATTAATTGAATTTTTATAGTCATTGACTGTAACTTTCCATAAGTTAACTGATTTGTCTTTTCAGGGTGCCAAGTCATGGAATTTGAGGATATTACCACTTGATATCCAGGAAAATGTGCCCAGGTAATTTATTCAAAATAAGAATCATTGTGGTTTTAATAATTTTCAGTGACAAATGTTTGAATGTCAAACTCTGATATTCTTTAAAATTCTGATATTCTTTAACACTCTGATATTCTTTAAAACTCTGATATTCTTTAAAAATTTTAATCTTCAAAATTCTGATATTCTTCAGAATTCTAATATTTTTCAAAACTCTGCTATTCTAAAAAACTGATATTTTTTAAATCTCTGATATTCTTCAAAATTCCGAAATTCTTCAAAATTCTTAAATGAAACATTGTTAATTGTTATTAGTTTTTAACTACCTTTCCTTAATCTAATTTCTCTTGCTTTTTATTAAGCTCGCCATATTAATATTTATATTTGATAAAGTATGCCACAAAGAACTGTTGGAGCTGCTTGACATATTTGGGAAGGATATTAGAATAATCCAAAACCCATACTGGCAGCAAATTGCCTGTATACAGGTAGAAAATGAATTCAGTAAAGATACAAAAATGGAAAGGTGTGTAAGACAACAATGTGTCATTTCAGTGACATGATTCTAAGAGTATTAGAACTCTTACCAGGATTCAGTATTGGTGACCACAATCTTGACAACGTATGATATGCAGATGACACAGTGTTGATAATAGAGATAGAAAGGAAACTGCAAGAATTCCTACAGAAGGTGTTGTGGCTTTGTTAGGACCAGAAATAAAGATGCAAGAGAGGAATTGAGTTAAACAAATATATTAACAGAAACAGTAATACAAATATATACAAATGAGAGTGTTACAGCAAGAATGTTCAGTCTGACTGTCAGAGCTGACTGCTGGAAACTTTCCTCTCCAAAAGGCAGTACCTGCTCCTATTTATAGGTTGGAGAGTCCATACATGCGTAGATAAATTACCATAACAGAAGGTTGGAAAGTGAGAAGGAAGGACAAACCATCAATTGCAAAAAGATAGAATGCATGGTTGTTAGCAAAAAGGACAGCCCAAAATGCAAATTACAAATTGGAGACAGAAAGTACAACAATTTAAATATCTGGAAAGTGTTTTACAGAGGATAGAAGTGTGCCATTGAAATTCAAAGGTGCATTAAAATAGTGAAAGATGCCTTCCTAAAGCTAAGCAAGGTATTAAGAAACAGAAAAATTTCATTAGAAATAAAGAAAAACTACTGTACTGTTATGTAATACTAGACAATGTCCTCCCAGATGCTGACCAAACATGTGAGCAATGATGAAATTTTAGAGAACTCTTATATTTAACATCAAGGAGAGATAGTTGAAATTTCTAAGACACATAATGAGAAAAGAGTGTTTGGAGAATCTGATACTTACAGGACAGATTGAAGGCATTAAAGAAACTTATATAACCTATGTAGTGAGCCTGAGTAAAAGGATGGGGAAACAATGTTTAGGAGAGATAAGAAAATGACAAAATTTATTAAGAGCTACAAAGGATAGGAAATTGTGGAGAGCCATGATTGGCAATATCCTGAAGGGATACAGCACATAAAAAAGGAGAAGAATGGGCATGAATGACATCAACATTTTACCTAGCTAATTTGAGTAAATGGATGGGGGGGGGACAAGGTTTAGGAGAGATAAAAAAATGACAAAATTTATTAAGAGCTACAAAGGATAGGAAATTGTGGAGAGCTATGATCGGCAATATCCTGAAGGGATAAAAAAGGAGAAGAATGGCATGAATGACACATAAAAAAGGAGAAGAATGGGGGGGACATGAATGAAATATAAATCAACACACTTACCTAGCTATTTGAGTAAATGGATGGGGGGGCATGAATGTTTTGGAGAGATAAGAAAATGACAAAATTTATTAAGAGCTACAAAGGATAGGAAATTGTGGAGAGCCATGATCGGCAATATCCTGAAGGGATACAGCACATTAATAAAAAGGAGAAGAATGGGCATGAATGACATCAACACACTTACCTAGCTAGCTTGAGTAAATGGATGGGGGGGACAAGGTTTAGTTTGAGAGATAAGAAAATGACAAAATTTATTAAGAGCTACAAAGGATAGGAAATTGTGGAGAGCCATGATCGGCAATATCCTGAAGGGATACAGCACATAAAAAAGGAGAAGAATGGGCATGAATGACATCAACACACTTACCTAGCTAGCTTGAGTAAATGGATGGGGGGACAAGGTTTAGGAGAGATAAGAAAATGACAAAATTTATTAAGAGCTACAAAGGATAGGAAATTGTGGAGAGCCATGATCGGCAATATCCTGAAGGGATACAGCACACATAAAAAAAAGGAGAAAATGGGCATGAATGACATCAACACACTTACCTAGCTTGAGTAAATGGATGGGGGAGGACAAGGTTTAGGAGAGATAAGAAAATGACAAAATTTATTAAGAGATACAAAGGATAGGAAATTGTGGAGAGCCATGATCGGCAATATCCTGAAGGGATACAGCACATAAAAGAAGAAGAGGCCATATTAAATGTAATAGCTTTCAAATTTCTTAGATAAGACACTCACTAATTTTGGATACTTTCTCTTTTATCTTATTTCTGTTATGCCAGTTAAAAAAAACAAATGTAGGAGAAATAGGATGAAATTTAGCCAACTGAAGACTATTGTACATTATTTACATTATTCAGACTATTGTCCTCATCTTTGCCGCCATATTTATTACAACGTTTCGACCGTTGTACGCTCTAGCCATCTTCAGGTGGTTGGAATTTCAAACTTAACCCTGGCACAGTGGATAAAGGCATTGGTTAGACCCAGTGACAGGACCCAAAGAGTGTGAGTTCAATACCCGATTAAGGCTGTGGAGAACTTTCAGAGGGAAATTAACAGAGATAACTGATAACTGACATCCATTAAAACATCGCACGTGGAACTAGAACAGTCTACCCCAGTGAGCGAAATAAAGGGTTCAGTTTGACATTCCAACCACCTGAAGAAGGCTGGAGTGTTCAACGGCCAAAACGTTGTAATAAATATGACAACAAAGATGAGGACAATAGTCCGAATAATGTAAATAATGTACATAACTCATCTCAGAAATATAGACAGATACTGGAAAGTATTGGTGATTTAAATAAATAATTTTTTCATGAAAAAAAACCCAGCAAAATTACCTGAGCAATGCAACAATAAACAATGTTATTCACACTATTTATATTCAGACTACTGTCCTCTTTTTTGTTGTTAGCACAATGTTTTGGCTGTTGTACCCACCTTCATTAAATGTATGTTAATCCAGATAAGCTACAGGGAAGTCTGAACTCAACTCTTTATTTAATCTACTGGAGTAGACTGTTTTTTGTTCCGCATGTCTAAGGATATCTTGTCTCGTTCTTATTTTTAGTATTGCTCACTCCGTTTCCACTGAGTCCAAGTATACACTGCTCAGCCTGGGGATTGAACTCATAATTACTATGTCACCAAATTCATGAACCAATACTTTGATCCACTAGGCTGTTGTCCCATAGGACAATTTTCTATGGAGAACTTGGAAGTGTGGACTTGAACTCAGTAGAAATTGAGTGTAAATAATAGTGAGTGGCTATGGTTAAATGTACATAAAAAGTAGAACTGTCCAATAAATAGAATTGACAGTTTGCAATAACAAGAAAAAGAAAAGAATAAGGCAAAAATAATATGAATCAAGTAAACAATATATGCAACGCAAATTAACAGTAATATGGTAAAATTTTCACAAACTAAGAATTGGGGTTGATACACAAATTCAAATAAATGAACATAGTATTCTGACTTCAAGGCAAACCAGGAATAAGTCATATGAAACTGAGAGCTGGCCCATTTTACTGGCTAGAAATAAATCCCAGCATGCATTTGTGTGCTTCTGCCTATGAATTGTGGAGGGGCAAGTGTTTTACAGTCATTCCCTATTAGAATGGAACCAACAGAAATTGTATAAATAATAACTCCTTGTCCCAGAAATTCAGACAGAAAGAAAATAATGAAAGTTAAAAATTAAAAATGGCAATATATATTTTGATTCTCATTGTGAGGAATAAAATGTACATTTATTATTGGTGTGTTTATTTTTTAAGCAGTTAATGGATTTTTTAAATGTGATATTATATTTCTGTATTACAAACATTAAATTTACTTGGTACATGTGTTTGGGCAGACATCTTCATCCTTTTCAGATACAAACCCGTATTCCTTTATTTAATCTAGGAAACCATTTTCAGGCTAAGTGTGCTTTAACTTTAGGCTACAAGAAGCCATTACAATAGAGAATACTTGTTCTGAAAATGTTCTCCAAATAAGATAAAGGAATACAGGTTCAATTCCTGCCAGGAGGCACATTTCCTTTATTAAAACTTTCAATCTATAGGCTGGTTGACATTATTTCACTGTTTAAAAAAAATAGTGATGTCTGTTTAAATATCTCTGTTTGAAATGGGCCGAAGTAATCACTTTTCAACTGACAAAGTCTCTCTGTACAAGCAGCATTATGTTCACAAGTGAACTGTCTATTCTCCCTCTTGAGGTGTTTTTTATGCTGAGCTGATTTTGCAAAAAAATTGCATATGCCCAACCACTCTCACTAATTCTCCGAGACTGTGTCCGTCTGAAGTTAAGGTGTGAGGGTGGTCGTATTTCTTTTTCCTTTCCTTCATTTGTTTTGCACACCAGGCATATAAGTGCTCGCTTTGGCACATGAGGTAAATCATCTTCTCTTTTACACTCTCTCTGATGATGAAAGGGGAAACTTTGATGCTTGCCAGGTGAGAAATTTTCAAAGAACAACGCACCTCCGAAAACAGTGAATTTAAAAAAAAAAAAAAAAAAAAAGAGCAAGACAACATCGAAAAGAAGGAAAGGAAAGGGAAAACTTTTTGAAAAGTTTCAACCTTATTTAAAGAAAAAGAAAAAAACAAAAAACAACTGTTTGACCTTAAATGACCTCTTGCTGATCAATGGGTCGTTAAGTTTTAAACAAACAAACAAACAAACTTTTACAATCTCTACCCACTAAATATAATTGGAATGAGAAACACACTCACATATATATTTGAATTCTTCCTACTTTGATTAGAATAAATTACTGATGTTAGTAACTAACTTTAGTCTCACATAAAAGACACTTGGCATTTTTAGTTAGAAATAATTTAAGGAATTTTTAAAACACCAACTTGACTTTATCATAATGGTCTTCTGTGACCAAATTGGTAATGACATGCTTTGGCTATAGGAGGGGTTTCTTTAGTGGGACATCTCAATCTAGGTCAGTTGCTATTAATTTCACTGTTTAACAAAATAAAAACAGGGTTGTCAGCTCAAACATATGTACCCAGTAAAAATAATATTTATAGTCATAAGAAATGACAGATTAAAAAAAATCAAATTAAAATTTTTTTACATTTCGAGTATGAAAATAAATCTAGGAGATATAGAATTGAAGTCCCAACAAGAGATGTGTTTTCCTTAAGTAGGTAATTGAGCTTTGCTTTATCACCATGGTCTCCTGTGGCCAAATTGGTAATGACACAATTCAGCTCCAACTTTATATGCAAAACACCAGTAAAAACAGAAACTTAAATAAGTTTTATATTGATCATTACAAGACATCATATTGTTCTTTATTGCTAACAATTTTTCATGAAGAACTCATATTTGTTAAATTAAAAAAAATTTTATTTTATTTTGACAGTGATTTGGAGATTGCCAAAGCCCAACTCCCAAAGAATATTGCTTCTCTTGCTCGAGAGATTGACCTTTTACCTGATGAAGTGGAACTTTATGGCAAGAAAAAGGCCAAAATTTCTCTGAAAGTTCTGAATCGACTTAAAGGAAGTCCTAATGGCAAATATGTGGTTGTTGCTGGGTAAATATTGTTTTTTTTTGTTTTTTTGTTTATATGCATGAAATGAAAATTAAATATTTTTTTTTCACCCCAAGCAAGGCAATAATGCCCCTAAAATGCAAGGGGCTAATGGGAGTGAAAGAGAATGAAAGGCATTAGAAGTAATTGGAGGCATAAGGATCTACTCCTGTTCAAAATACCTGATAGGGGTATGAACCAGGCGATAGGTAAACCTATCTACTCCTATTAAAGGAAAAAAAAAATGAATAAATAATATAAAAAAATTAAATACTATATATGTCAGTGTATAAGGCTGCCTTTTAATCTTAAAAAATCCCCTCCCATCAAAATAGGGGGCCGTCTTATATTCCAGGTATAAAATGTGAACCTTAAACCCTGTGGTTTATGGTGAATTGTTAGCATGGCAGATTTTTGACGGTATGCTAGCCTTTGCCTTGCTTTCTTTTTCTGATGTTGAATGAAAACACAACTGAATGTGTCTCTCAACAAGCCATTTAAAGATCGTATTTGAGAACAGTGGAATGAATGGGTGGTCTGCAGGGAAAAGTCATCCAGGTAACTGTAATAGACTACTGAAAACATAGCACCAACTCATGAGGTATTGTAGATTGTAGTAGTTAATTAACAATATCTCTCTACTGTTTTTTAATTAGAATTTGAGTGAAAAAGTATATGCTTACTGAATTTATTTAATAAATTCAATGTAATACATTTTAAAATACAATTTTGAAGGTGGGGGGGGGTCTTGTATAACAAATATAGCCCAAATCCTACATTTTAACTTGAAAATTTGGCAGTCGTCTTATATGCCTACTCACCTTGTATACCAGCATATATGGTAGTTATGATGTTAAACTATATCTGGCATTAAGACCTCTGATTGAGACTCCTGTTTTAAAGACTGGGGGAGGAGTATGAACTGGATAATCCACTGCAAGATTTAGTTAAAAAGGGGTCCTAATGTGATTCCATGTAGAATGGTATGACTAAGGTTAACTGGTTTGCTCTTGAAAAATAGGGAAGAATTTTGAGCAATCTTTAACTTTTGTGTCTGCAAAAAAAATGTATTGTCAAAAGGATGGTTTTTCCTTTGATACCACTATTATTTTAACTACCTTCACTCCTCAGCAATGTTTGTTGTTTTAAAAAGTGATCAGTAGAATTGTTATAAAACCTAAACATATGTAAGTGAATTTATACATTGTTTTGTTCTTGAGAATTTCCAACAAAAATATTAAACACTGTATTACATTGTATTGAAACTGACATATTGTTTTTAATGAAAGCAAAGAGTCTGTTGAGATTGGGAGGAAACACCTAACTGATTGCTCTCCTAACAATTATGGGGATAATTGAAAGAGAAGAGAAAGAGATGGGAGGTAACAAAAATAACACTGCCTCAGAAATGACAGCAACTTGAGGAACAAAATGCCCATGGGACTGATTTCAGAAGACACCATGTCTTGCCAATTTCCAACTGTTGTTTTCCCCCAGCTTTTATTGGCATGAGACATCTTACAAAGACCTGGAGCTAGACCAGTTGCAGAGAGGCCTGTATCTAGACATGCCAAACTGTACCGCTGTTAATGGAGGAAAACCCAAATGCAACCTGTGTTGACAAACATGTCCGCATGTGATTCAAGGACTCTTTTGCATCTGTATTGATGCATGTTTGCCACATATCTCTGCAAAGATTAGTCTCGGGAACTCTACAAAATCAAATATTAAGCAAGATTGGCAAAAGAATAGGAAGTTGACTATTGATCACATGTTGTAGAGCAATACAATACAACACCTGTATTGATGCACGTTCGCCACATATCTCTACAAAGATTAGTCTCAGGAACTCTACAAAATCCAATATTAAACAAGATTGGTGAAAAAAAAAATAGGAAGTTGACAACACTACAACACCTGGTCTAAAAGATTCTGACTGGTTAAAATATCATTGGACGGGAGTGATAAAAAAAAAAACAAATAACAATAAAGATGAGAAAATTATTTCAAAGGAATTAAAATACTTTGAATGAGAGGTGCAGTCAAATAATTCAAGCAAATTGTTAATATGCTGTTTTTGTTTTTAACTTCTGGTTTGTCTCTATCTGACAGGATCACCCCAACTCCTCTTGGAGAAGGTAAAAGCACAACAACAATTGGATTAGCGCAGTCCTTTGGTGCCTGCCTTAAGAAGAATATCTTTGCCTGTGTCAGGCAACCATCTCAAGGGCCGACTTTTGGAATCAAAGGTAATCAACTACCAGTTGGATAAATTATACAGAATGACAGGGTTCAAAATTGACATTATCTTCAGAATGGTAGAAAATTGATTTAGGATGCCTGGTTAGGTTTCTTTGGGATGATGCTGAGACAGTACAAAGTTTTTAATAAAAATTTGTTATTTATTCTGAAAGCAACTAAATTTTTAAAATAAAGAAAAAAAATTCTTACTTGTGTGTGTTTGTGTGTGTGTGTATACACACATAGGCACACACAAAAAATAAATAAACCTTAAACACTTCTTTTTAAACTAGAGAATGAAAAATGAAGGTTGAAGGACTTACATTTAGATATTTGTATTATTTATCCAGAGTTAAATAATAAATGAATAATACAAATAAAAACATAGATAAAAACGAGATAATGCATTCAATTTAAGTCACTCAACCTTCATTTTTGACATGAAAATCTTAAGAACAAATTTTGCTTTTATCTTTGTTAAGCAAGAAAATTATTTTTTTGTCTAATTTTGGTTAAAAATCTTGAATGAACAATTAACAAACAATATTTGTTTTCCGTTTATCATAATCTAAATTGAAAATACAAGAGAGAGTTTTTAAAAATGATAAGCAAACAGAAAATATGATCACAATATGAGAAAAATAATTTTTGATAAAGACTTGAAGAAATAATTTGATTGTGAATAGTTGGAATGAACTAATATTCTTTATATAAATAAGTAACTTCTAGTAGACTATATAAAAAATAACTTCTGGAAGACTCTCTATATAAAAAAATAACTTCTAGTAGACTATATAAAAAATAACTTCTGGAAGACTCTCTATATAAAAAAATAACTTCTAGTAGACTATATAAAAAATAATTTCTAGAAGACTATATAAAAAAATAACTTTTAGAATACAGTTCGTAATTCGTATGATCTAAGTTACTCTGAACATGAAAATTAATTAGTAAGAATATTTCTGTGTTAATTTAGTCCAGGAGATTTACTTATATATATATATATATATATATATATATATATATATATATATATATATATTTGAGTATAGTGTGGGTTTTATGATTTACTTTTCTATGCAAAAAGTAGGGGGTCACGCTATACACAGGTAATTTTGAAGAGGTTAAAAATCATGCATTTTCCGTGACTGGTTCCACCATACACAGGTAAATTATTTTCTGGAGGGGTTAAAATTCTTACATTTTTTTGTGACCATAACCTACCTGATAGGCCTACATTCTCACGGTAGATTTGGCTAACCTTAGTGGTACAGGTAAATTTCTTTAGCCTGACCCACCTTTTTTCTGTTGCTACATGAACAGCAGAATGTCATTTCCTGTGTTCACAGCTTAAACTCTACAAATAATGATCTGGAAATTCTGACAAAAAGGTTGTCATTGTTTGCATACATTTGCTGCAGAAAGCTAAATGCTGAAGAATGTAGTTAACAGGCTTTTTTTTTTTTTTACTGATCTTACTTGTCTCAACCTCTCTCAATGACTGTGCAAGAGAACTATTTACCTATGCACGCTCAGTTGTGCGTAAAATCAAGACAATGTCAGTAATGGTTGCCACCAATGACACAAATGAATCCAAACTTTTACTGTTGATAACTCCAAAATGGTGGATTTTATCAAATTTATCAAACCAGATTTGGATGAAGCATGTACAATTAGACATAAATATAAGTATTTTGGAAATTTTTAATGCGAACTGAGTGAGGGTACTAA
The DNA here is from genome assembly GCA_903632075.3 of Acanthosepion pharaonis. Taxonomy (NCBI): domain Eukaryota; kingdom Metazoa; phylum Mollusca; class Cephalopoda; order Sepiida; family Sepiidae; genus Acanthosepion; species Acanthosepion pharaonis. The sequence goes on along the minus strand of CAHIKZ030003044.1, from coordinate 24,739 downwards.
ACTGCAAATTAACCAAATATTTTTATAAAAATTGCAGTAAAATTTAATTAATTTCTGTTTGAATTTCTTGTATGGAGAGTTGTTATTTATACTATTTACATTCATATTATTGTCCTCATATTTGTTGTTGTTATCACTATGTTTCATCTGTTCTTCCCTCCTGCCTTCATAAAGTGTATATTGATCTGGGTTTTTCTACTATGTGCTGGATGTAGATGAATTTAGAGGATAGAATAGACATTGTGGACAGCCACTTTCTGAGATATTTGTTTGCAAATTCAAGCCTTAGTAAAAGACGACTCTTTTGTCAGTCATAAGACAGAATGTATGATAGTCAGCATGAGTAAATGCGAACTACAAATTGAGGACACCAAAATCAAGACCTGTTTAACAAATCTGTTTATACATTACTAGCAGCATGGCCCGGAGTTGCCTGTGCTTGATTCAAAAATCGTACGACTCATACAGCAATCGCTATCACTTGACTTAAAATATTTTTGCCCTTCCTTGCCTTTAAAAGAGTGCCCTTTGCTGTGCTGATGTTGCTATATGCCTTACTTCTTGCCTATCTCACACTGCAAATTTTTTCTAATCTCTATACTAAACATTAAATCTGTTACAAAAAAAGAACTAAACAAAATGAAAACAAAACGATCAGCTTTAAAAAAGGATTCGTAACTGGAAAAACAGAATGAAAAAAGAATGTTAACAACAAATACTTTTTCACACCCAACCCAGTTCTGCGGAATCAGAATCAACGTTGAGTTTAAGCAAGCGAATGAGCCAATTGGAGTAAAGTGCCATGCAGATTTAAAGTTTTCCCACTTGTGACGAATGTAGCTATCAATGTTTTTTGCATGCTAGCATGCTAGTTAACATTCGTGTCAGTCAGCTGTTGGCTCTCACGCTGGCCAATAGAATCTTCCTGCCTATTCGTGGCAGCCAGTTATTGGCTCTCACTCTGGCCAGTAGAAAATGGCTGCAAACTACATGAAAACTGCCGTAGAAGCATGAAAAAACTCGATTATCTCCACTATCGATGGGAGTTGGGAAATGCAAGATCGGTCTTGGCCTTCCTGCTAACTTGGAGCATGTGCATGTAAATTTTGGTGCAAATCCGTCAAATTGCGGCCGTGCATTTGTTACACACACACACACATCCCGTCTTTTATAGATAAAGATAAAGATATGATCCAAACTTGAAATCAAATTGAAGAACTCTAGTGATAGAATCCAAATTGATGAGCACCAATAACAGATCCATAAATTAATGGCAACAGATTTAGAATGTGCCAAACAATTGGTGATCTGAACCAGAGCTAAAATGTATATAAGTTATTCTTCACAGGCATTTTTGACGTGGTGTAATGATTTGAAACCTTGTCTCACTAGATCATTAAGCCTGGGTAGTGAGTTCGTGGGTGCTTCGTACGTTTGGACTTTGTACCACATCTACACTTAGTAAATTGCTATAATTACAGACCTATCTGGGCACTTCAACGTGGTCTAATGGTTAGCAAGTTTTTGTTTTTAGATTCATTAAGACTTAGTAGTGTTTACGATCCTCCCTGGCTGCTCCATACTTTCAGCCTTGTGCCACATCTACGCTACGCTTAGAAAATCGCTATTCTCTACATTCAAGCATTTTGATTAAAACAATGAAAACTACTGTACTCCAAGGGAGATAACTTCATACAATTAACTTTTTTTTAATAGAATTTATTTTGGTTTTCCCCCTTCGTTATCATTTTTATTTATTTATTTTTAAAATTTCTCTTCAGGTGGTGCTGCTGGTGGGGGTTATTCACAGGTGATTCCAATGGAAGAATTCAATTTGCATCTAACCGGAGATATACACGCCATAACTGCTGCCAATAACTTGCTGGCTGCGCAAATTGATGCCCGAATGTTTCATGAGAGCACTCAAACTGATAAAGCTCTCTATGACCGAATTGTACCTACAAAGAAAGGAAAGCGACAATTCTCAAAAATCCAACTAGCAAGATTGAAGGTTAGAAAATTGCATTATTATAATTATTCCTGTCATTAACAATAATTAATCCATTTGTAAACATGAGATAATGATATATAAATTTTTATATATCAAGAAGATTATTGGGGGAAAAATGTATGACAAAGTAGAAAAAAGTTTTCATAACGTGTTTCATCTTTTAGGACTTCATTAAACTGACGAAACGCATCACAAAATCTTTCTTCTATTTTGTTATACATCTGTAAACATATGACATGATTCCTGTCCAAGATTTGCACTGACAGCCAATGATGACCCCCCCCCCCATGTTGCATCCAGATTCTCAATCTTCTTTAACAGATTGACTGACTATAGAAAAATATCCCGATTTTCCACATTTGTGACACTTTAAGCCAGGCAGGTGGCTTGAGAATGTAGACTTTAACCGCAAAATTAACATTTGAGACATGCTTAAGTTGCAGACAGGTTTTTCAGGGCAATTTGGATATGAAATTGGAGGATTAGGATTATTTCTTTCTTTTTTATTCATAAATTGGTGAGTCACTAGTGAGTTGGAGAGGTAGAAATAGGACTCAAAACAATATCAGTGGCGTTAGATTGAAAATAAAAGGAGGACTTTAGTAACTTTGAAGTTGTAGGCTTGTTCATATGCTATCTTCAAATTTTCTCATTTTCTTGAAATTTTTAGTATTTTTATCTCATTTTCTTGAAATTTCTTGAAATTCCATCTCATTTTCTTGAAATGTCTAGAAATTCTATCTCATTTTCTTGAAATGTCTAGAAATTCTATCTCATTTTCTTGAAATGTCTAGAAATTCTATCTCATTTTCTTGAAATTTCTTGAAATTCCATCTCATTTTCTTGAAATGTCTAGAAATTCTATCTCATTTTCTTGAAATGTCTAGAAATTTTAATCTCTTTTATGAAATTTCTTGAATTTTTTCTCATTTTCTAGAAACTTGGGATTACAAAGACAAATCCATCCATTTTGACTCCTGCTGAAGTTACCAAGTTTGTCCGTCTGGATATTGATCCTGAAACGATCACGTGGCAAAGAGGTGAAAAAAATCTACTTTTCCTCTCTTTTTTTTTTTCTTTGTTTTTTTTTGTTATCTGAAAATAATATTTATTTTCTTGATTATTATTATTATTATTATTATTATTTTTTCTCAGTGATTGACACAAATGACCGTTTTCTGAGAAAAATCACCATAGGGGAGTCTCCTACTGAAAAAGGACACACGCGTTCGGTAAAGAAATTTTTTTCTCTTTTCTATACCTCTCCTCAACTTTAACTTTTAAGAAGATAATTGTTAATAATGTGGGTTGATAGATGAGTAAGGACTCCTCTCATCTGACAATTGCTAGTAATGGAGATAGAAACATGTTTGGCAGCATATAAAATCTGTTCAGACATTTGTCTGTCTTCTCCGTGATGACATTTATTAAAGGCATTGATTAGTCATGAGCACTATGTCTACATCAAATACATAGCAGTTATCAGTGGGCAAATCTTTGGCACTAGAAGTTTGAGTGCCAATTGAATTACACAAATGCATGAAAGCAATGAATCCTTACTAGCTCTCAAAAAGTACATATGCCTGAAAAATGAGCTGAAATGAGGACCTTTTAAGGCCAAATTGCAGTCAGCAAATTGTAAAAACAGTAAGAATTCACATCTCATATAACTGTAATTGGAAGCATAGTAGAATAATAGATTGGAGAAATCGGAGAGCTGAGTTTGAATTCCAATCAAGTTCATTATGTTCACTTATGTGCTAATACCCTTGGGAAAGGTATGAATCCCTCTCTCTTCCTCCAGCTTTGGGTATTTACCCAAGACGGACTGGGTCCTTGGATGGCAACTGATCTATGAGAAGGACAACTGTGCCAGGACATGGTAATGGTGGTAGTAATATTAATGGTTTCCCTACAAGGAGACATTTGACGTTCTTTGACCAAGCACCCAGTACTGTTTTTGTTTGAAATTTATAAAATCTTTCTCTTTGAGAAACCTGTTTTCCATTATTGATTGGGGGCTTCCTTCAAAGAAGGCTGCTCTTTGCAAAGGCCTACAAGCTTTATTTAATCAATTTTTAATCATTGATCTTAGAAAGTGGTTGTATAAAGCTAACAATTTCAATATTTCGGAATGAGTTTGGTGCCATTCATGACATCCCTAAGAAAGTCTCAATTTGATGAGACTATTTAAAAACATGACTCAAGTTTTTAGGTTAATGTTTTGGCTTTGTAGAAATTTGTGGTGCCTGGCAAAACATCCCCTAGTGCAGCTTATTTTGTGTGCAGTTTCTTTATCTCCTATACTAAATTTGACTTATGGCTATATCACATTGAAACACAAGTTCCTGTACAATCACTGAAGCAACATCAAGCCCTGTCAGTCCTTAGCTGGGTGACCGTTTGGAAATACCATGTCCTGTAAGCTTGGATTGATGGGTGATGTAATGGATAATGGCTTGGAATTGTTAATTGAACAGCTGAGTTCCAATTCCAGTTGGGTTTGTTATATTCACTTACGCACAAATACCCTTGGGAAAGGTATGAATCCACCTCTTTGCTCCCCAGATATGGGTTAATTAGGAAGACTTGTATCTCTAAACCATTATCTTAAAAAAAAAAAAAAAAAAACTGCAGATATTTTCTGGCTTTAAGTAACCTGCAAAAAGTTGATAAGCTATAAAAAAAATCAATATACTCTGTATATATAAATGATTTAAAAACAAATGGTGACTGGTTCAGCACCAATGTTTTAACAGCCTTGGAGTATACAAAATGACTTTTTAAAAGTCATTTATTTATTTAATTCTCCACTGAGGATTATGGGACCACTGTTCTTAACATGATATGCTTTGCTGTTGCAGTTTCCATAGCAAGTTGTTTTCTTATAGGATGGATGGTATCACTAAAAACCTTATTTAAAAATAAATAAAATTATGTACAGAATATTTAGATTTTGGCATTAATAACCTATAGAGTTTGATATGCAGCTAAACAAAAATCAACCAATCATATACTAAATTTGTTATAACTGATGCATACACTAAAGTATTTGAAGTATTTAGTATTGGCTTGTAAATAGGTTACTTTCACTTTTTGGTTACTTTCACTTTTTGCAATATATATTAAAAAATAAAAAAGTTAAATTTTGTAATCACTGAATTTTTCAGACTCAATTTGACATCACAGTTGCAAGTGAGATTATGGCTGTCTTGGCTCTGACCCAGGGTTTATCTGACATGAGGGACAGATTAGGCAATATGGTTGTAGCAAGTAGCAAAGCTGGAATCCCTATCACTGCTGATGACCTGGTAAGTTTTGTTTGTTTTGAATTTTTGTGATTAGAGATTAATATTGTTAATTTCTTCAGACTACTGTTTATATCTTGGTTGTTGTTATTGCGACATATAAGCCATTCTACCTGCCAAGCTCTGGAGTAAATCAATGTCTAATAATAACATCTATGGTATATAGAGATGAAGTAATACCATTAATTCTTCTGAATCTTATGAATAAGAAAAAAAAATGGTGTGTAATTTCAGGGAGTGTCAGGAGCTCTGACGGTGCTGATGAAAGACACAGTTAAACCAAACTTAATGCAGACACTTGAGGTAAGAAAAATGATTTTTTTTTTTTTTTTTTTTTTGAGGTTAAGAAAAATGATTTTTTTTTTTTTTAAATTATAAATAGGATAATGCATCAAATAAACAAAGAAAAATGTATTTTATGCATGTGTAATTTTTTTATTGATTTTTCACTTGCATTCATAAAGTGTAACAAATATTTGATTTCAGTGTTTTTAAAAATTGTCTGAACATACCAATGCTTTGTGTTAGTTCCAGTTCTACTGGGAATGATTGCAAAATACTTTCCCTTACCCAATTTACAGACAGAAGCATACAAATGCATGCTGGGATTTCTTCTCAGTCAATAAAGTAGGTGACTTGTTAGTGTCATCTGACTTTGTCTCGGTCTGTCTTGAAGTCAGAATGGTGCATTCATTCATCTGAATTTACTCTTATATGTCAACTCCAATTCTTAGTTTGTTGCTTTGTCTTGTTTCTGTTAACTTGCATATATTTGCATATATTGCATATATTTATTACTTTCCTCTATCATAAGTTCCTCTATCCAAGTTGACAGCCCAAAGTCTTCTAAACTCTGACCTTACATAGTCAGCTCCTGCCACCAGCTCACCTCAAGGTAGATCCTGATTGGCGTAATACTGCTGCTATGTAGATTATCTACTAGCGCCACCATTCTCTCAATCTTTCTCTTCTCCAACAATGCAATTGGTCGAGGGGAGATAACTCAATTATCTCAACAATATTGTTTGCTTGTTTTATATTGTTTTTTGTCCTATTCTCTTTTTCTTTTTCTTGTTATTGCTTATTGTAAGCTTTGTCAAATCTGTTTGTTGGGCAGTTCTGCCATTTATTTACATTTAGCCATGGCCAGTCACTCTAAACAGACAAACTGCTCATCTAAAGACCCCCCCATCAACAGACTTTATATGCAATGGACAAAATCTGCAGGCAAAATAAAATCTGCAGGCAAATCTAAATCATCAGTGGAGTATTTCAAATTTTGTAGGCTTAGCAGAATGAGTCATATTAGTTCTCAAAGTCACCACTTGGTGGCATGATGGGCCTTTCAGTTATAAACAAAGATGGAAAGTATGATAAATTAGTGCGTGTGTGAAAACAGCTGTGAGAAATTTAATATTTTTGTTATTTTGATTAATATATCTATATTAAATATATATTTATTTATACTATATATAGATGTTTATAGTATTTGCATTATGATCATAACTATTGGTAGTTATTATAGTGATTTTTATAACTCAAAAATAATCCCATCTATGGATGATTGGCTTTAATGGACCATGCCTTCCCTTATTAGTCTGATGATGAGAGGGTTAGCTGTACTTTGAATCATCACTAGTCACATTTGTGAAGAAGGAATTTTTGTGGAGAAGGAATTTATTTTGACGGAGGTTTTCTTCATTTGTTCTTTGAACAGTCTGAAGATCACTTTGTACTGTTTGAGACTAATGCTCATGGTAAAGGTTTCTCTTTGGTTTTGTGTGTGTGTGTGTGTATATATATAATATATATATATATATATAACAAACATTATGTCTCCTTATTTTTATCATAATCCTTTAATTTACACCAACATTCCTGCCCACATTCACAATATAGAAAAATACTGATTGATAACGCATATATCCTACACCAAGAAAATAACAAATTAAAACTACAGATCCACGAAGCAATCTTCATTAAAAAATTGAAACCAACACTAAATAGAATCAGCTATGAATACTGTAATAATGTTCTAAAATGTTTATAAAAAGAACAGTTTTCATGCTTTTGTGCATGCTCAACCATGACATTCAAACATAAGAGAAAAATTCCATAATGGATAACTTTTCACATTCTAATGAACACTAAAGCATACCTGTCAACTATAGCATTTAAATGCAAAAAAAAATAATAATCAGTAATGGATAGCTACACCTAGTTTTTGCCTTACGAGTTGAACCCCTGATGATCTTAGAAAGAGATAGAAAGTACTTTGGAAATAAGTGATTCTCACTGTTACATTACTTTTCTTGCCTTATTCACTTGTAATATATAGAAATATATTTGTGAATATGAAAGGATTATAATAAAAATAAGCAGGCATAATGTTTGTAATTTATTCAATCAAACATGCCTTAAAGAGAATTTCCTGCCTAAATACACACACACACACACACACACACACACACACACACACACACACACATATATATATATAATAAAAATATAGTTTTATGGTATGCTATATTTATTGGTAAAGGTGTTCACTGTCAAGGATAGACCATATGTAAATGTAAAAGTGGACACTGAGGTCAGCACTGAGTGGAGACAGTCTGTTTCATGCTTGAGTGCAATCTTCAGGCCTGAAACTTGCATTCAAGCATGGAAGAGACTGTGGCCACACAGTGTTGACCTAAGTGTCCACACACACACATGTATGTATATTTAGGAAGCATATCTTTATTCAAGTATGTTTTATTGAATAATATAGACATATTATGTCTATTTATTATTGTAATAATCGTTTCTAACTCTCTAATCAGTTTCATGATGTTAAGATGAAATTTATTAAGGAAGGTGCCATATTTTTTCCTACCCAAGTACTTTCAATCTCCTCCAATTTCTACCCTCAGGGCTGAATTACAAAGACAAACTTATTAACTGTGTTTGTTGTAATGGGGATTTTTTTTTTTTTTAAAAACAAACACAAATGGTCTCTGTTATAATTATTTTAAAATTTATCCATTGTAGCTATGGAAATTTTACTAAACAAGCATCCCAACATAAGGGAGCTAACCAGAAATTGGTAGAAATGCAAAATGGCACTAAATGTTTGTTAAATGCATTTCAACACATTGCTGCTACACTCATAATATATTTTCTTGAATGTTGGTTGCTTTTGATATAGAAGGCCTTGAGAGTTTTTGTCTATGAATGAATGGTGTAGTATATTGATGTTGTGAACAAGTATTTTCCTGTATTGCGAATAATTATAACAGTGCATCATGTGATATGTTTTTTGACAAACACTGATGAGATCAAGGATTGAAATACCACATGGGGGGATCAATGGTTGGATGGTGGAAAGCTTGGATGAGAGCTGTATTCTATGTTTGCACTTATATATATATATATATATATATATATATAATAGAATTTTGGGGATTTAGGCAAATCATAATAGTAATTCGAGTCTAGAAGAATCTTCAACAGAATGCAGAAGGCACTATTACTTGTATATCTTTGCTTGACCCAGCTAATGCCCTGCGATGGAGTGGTTCAAGGGGAAAGGAAAGACGTGGCTCTTGGGGCATAGTATGTTGGGTTATGAATACTTGGATGAGTATCACCACGGAATTTGTGAGTAGTGGTGATATATTGAGTCTATTCAGTTTCTTCTTCGTCACCGAGGCCCATTGGTACAGTTGGTATGATGCTTGTGTTGTATCAAAACAGTCTGGTTTTGAATCTCGGTAGCAGATGCACACTGCTGATGAGTCCCAAGATAGGACGAAATGGTTGTCCATTGCTTTCTGCATTCTGTTGAAGATTCTTCTAAACTCGATGAATTACTATATGTATGTATGTATGTATATACAGGTAGTAATCCATTGGTATAATACAGGCAAGTCCTATTAACACAATATAGAATTTGAAATATGTTAAAACTGATTCACAAAAGAGCATTACAATGTTTATTTTCATTAAACAGAGCACAAATTTAGACACCCCCACCTTTCCCTGACTTGACATCTATGAAAGTAACTCTATACTGATACTTATTATTAACACCCAACACAACCCTAACTATTTTAAACAATTCGCCCTAGCTGTTACCATGGAAATTTTGATTTCAATTATTTTAAATACACGTAAATTTCAGAAATACGTTATTCCAAAAAAAAATTCGCTTGAAGATGGAACAGAGCTTACTTTTAATTCAATTTAATTCAAATAATTATATTTGAAGTTTTCGGCTCTTGTTTTGAAACATGAGACCTCTTATGTCGCGATTTGGAATCATATTTTAAATAAATAATTATATTTATGCTCTACTTTTGTATCAAGCACTATTTTTTTATAATAATAAAAATACTAAGGAACCTTGGATTATTTACCTAACCAGTTCTTTCCTATTTTCTATATATTTTCACATATATATAAAATATATATATATATATTTATAATATATTTTATATATTTCATTTCGTTGTTGGAATTGTTATATGATGATCCGGAGTCCTTAAAAGGATTTTGGTTAAATAAATTATTGTAATGGTAAACTTAAAGTGGTCTGTTTTTCACAATATATATATATATATATATATATATATATATATATATATATATATATAGGTTGGTCACTGAAAGATTGAATAATATAAAACAAAAATAAGTTTTACAAACACATGTTTTTTAATTTTTTATTATTTTATTTGGATGGAAATATTTTTAAATGCAGTTTCACAATCTTCTGAAGTGATCTCCTGCCAATGCCTAGTTGAACAGAGCAACGACATTTAGAAGCTGATGGATCCTCAAGGATATTCTGCCTTTTTCCTTCCACTGCTATGGCAGGGGACATGGTGCACTTAGGACCTCTTCCTGGAAGATTGCTGACTAATCAAATTCTTTCAAACCGAGTGATTAGGTTCCAAATCATGTTATATATGTTTTGAGATAGTCTTTATTAAAATGTTGCTGGTATTTTCTAAAGACTTTGAATAAATTATCTTTAAATGGAATAGAAAAATGAATTTGAGTTTTACTTGTTGCTTATACATCATATGTAAGCCATTTTAATCTCATAAAGATGATGCGCTAAAACCTAAAAAAGAAAAAATCTAAAAGATTGAAAATGAACAATTTCCTAAAATAACTCAAAATTTTATTTTTTTCATTATTTTAAATGATATACCGTATTTTCTCTGAAATTTAATTTTCAAAAAAATGATCAAAATTAAGAAATATATCTATCCCTTTGTATATTATATATATATAAATTTTGTCATAAAAAAAATAATTCCGACTATTAATTTATTTTGTCAACCTTGACATTAAGAATAAAATTGAAACTAATTAAAAAATTGAATCTTTTTAAAATTACAATATTTATTTGGTCATTTTTCCTGATAAATATATAATTTTATTTTACCTGTTTGTAATTAGATTCTGTCAAATTTGTTATAATGAGAGGTTTCAAGAAATGTTGTCTCATGACTGTCATGGATGGCTCTGGAGATGATGAAGAGAATGAAGAGGCCGAAGTTAATTTTGAACAGGACGAAGAAGATAATATTGTGAATGATAATTTGTTTAATAACATGAATAGATAAATTCTATAATGGAAGAAGGAGGAGGAGGAGTCAATAAATTGTCAACTTGAGATCCTCTTTTCTTTGAGATTGGCCTTTTTATAGATTTCTTTTTAATTTTTTCACCAAATAAAAAATGCGGTTACTGATAAACATAAATTTAGTGACAAATATATCTTACATCTATTATTGTTGGATTTAAAATGAAAATTGGGATATCTTTCTTATTTTAGAACAACAAGTATGTATTTATTATTATAAATATAAATTTATAAAAAAAAATATTTTTCAAAGAAACCTATTTATAATAAACCCCTACTATATCACTTGTAATTTATCTATAAAAAAATGTGTTTTATTTTCAAGAAATTACGGTAACTTTTATTTTTTTTATTTTTTTATTTTTTTTAACAAACTGGGTTTTTAGTTCATGCCGGACCTTTTGCAAACATTGGTATATATTTCCTCAATATTGGCTATATAAGATTGCATTGAAGCAATTTGAGAATCTAAAAATTGTTGGTAAGATTTTGGAAATATTATTTATTTTAATTTCCCAGAAATTTCCTCAAACACAATTGTCTGTAATTGTTAATTGATTGCCATATCACATGGAAACACTGATTCTCATATGTTCAAAGTTAAACAATGTTGAGCCTGGTCAGTATTTAGATGAGTGACCACTTAGGAATATCAGGTGTTGTAAGCTTGTATGTGCAGGTAGTATAATATATAATAACTCAGAATTGGAAGCTTGAGAGTTGTGTTCCAATTTCAGTCCCATTTGTTATATTCACATATGCACAAATACCTTTGGAAAAGGTATGAATTCACCTCTTCTTCCCCCAGCTATGGATTAATTAGTAGGACTTGTATAAAAAATCTATATTATTTTTTAAATAATTTTGTTATGAAAATTATTTTCTGAATTTAAATAACCTAAAAAAAGGTTGATAAGCCATAAAAACCAAATTAATCATTCAGATCATTACATTGTACAATTATGAAAATCCCATTTCTGATGGCAAATAAATCTCTAGAGCTTGTGATATTCTCCCAACACTGTATATGATGGCATATAAAAATCTAGTGTTTTTAAGACCCTTCCAACTGTATCTAATCAAAATATATAACATCTAGTGTCTTATTTATTCCTCTCCACTGTATTCAATGACATAAAAAATTAGTGTTTATTTAGAACATTAAAAATGCCAGAATCCACCCTTTGACGGACTTTGAAAAATAGAACCTTTATGAGGGCTTTTTGGGCCTTTTACCTTTAGTGTCCTATGTACATAAAAGTTTAAATGAATAAAATTATTTTATTTTTTTATTCATTTTATTGAAAACGTCCGAAAATTTTCTTTCATATACACAACTGATCTCCGAAGTTAGTTTACATTTATTTTGTTGAATTTTTCTTTTAAAACATTAAAATCATCATTCATTATTCATCCCTTCACAAAAGTCACTTTTAAAAGACATTAACGAACCTGGACTACGTAAATTTTTATTTGTGTCATAAAAAGTCTGTTTAAAAAAAGAAAAAACAGATGTTTAATTAGATTTATATCAATTGCCATTAACTGACAAAAAAAAAAAAAAGTAAATTAAACCTTTAAATTTTCAATTGTTTTTAAACTTATCAAGAAAAAATGATGATTTAAATTTTAAATGAATTATTTAATTCTTAATTACATGTTTTGCAGTAAGTACAACCTGTTTGACTTCAAGTTGATGATTCAACCAAAATTGAAAAATGACGGACAGACAAACACATGTACACTGAACTTTATTTATATAGATTTAAAAATTGTATTTTTTGCCAAAATAAGTAGATCTTATGTGTTATCTAAAATGGGGAAAATTTGAATCTCTTTGTTATATTCTAATGGAATGAAAAAAAAAATTGAAAAGTACAATAACAAAATTTGATTAAAAAATAATGGAAAAATGGTTTTGCATTAAATAACTCCCAATTTTTGATATGCCATTAAAATAAAAATTTGACTCTGAATTCTTATATTCAAGATGTGTATTCAATTTTGGCACCATTTTCATGAAATCATTTCAAAATAAAATATCTAAGCCAAACCAAATCATATAGTCTTATAAATAAGTCATATAAAATGGGCTAGATAAGTTTTTTTTTTTTACTTTGATTACAATGTAATTTTGACAATAAATGTTAGTATCAAATTCTTTCTCATCTATGAACAATAGTAGACTTATTGTGAATAATGAAAGTTCATGGAATTAAAAAATAGGTAAATTTCAATGAGGGCAAATAATAGGATGGCATCAGCATGGCAAGTCAAATAGAGAAATAGTGTTGAATCCCTGGGACTGAGCGTCTTTTCAATTAATTATGAAGAGAACTGATACTATGCATTGATATGTGTCTTTGTTTTTGAGAAGCCTGAATGTATTTTCCAAATTGTTGTTGAAGAAAAAACTAATGAATAATTCAAGGAATAATCACCTATAAAAAAAAGGCTTTTATGATGAGTTGGATGTCTTGTCTAAAAACATTCAAATCTTGTGTCATTTGAAATTTCAGTTACTGAAGCTGGATTTGGTGCTGACATTGGAATGGAAAAATTCTTCAATATCAAATGTCGTTATTCTGGGTTGATGCCCAATGCTGTTGTTCATTGAAGAACTGTATCGTGCCTTGAAGATGCATTGGAGGTCCCATTTGTTTTCTGCAAAATTAGGATATTATGTTTTAGCCTATACCCAGGAGGTGAGTTGTACAATTCTGTTTGATAGGTAGGAGAAAAAGTAGAAAGAAATGAATTGTTTTTTTTTCTTTTTTTTTTTTTTTTTTAAATTTTTTTTTTTTTTTTTTTTTTTATTAAATCAAAAAGTTTGTCTTTGTGGTTTGATTTTTAAACATTTACCTGTACATTCTCCAGTCATAATTAATGTTTTCATTTTTTTTTTTGTTACCTTCCTTATTTCCAAAAGTCATTCAGACCAAAAAATTCCAATTGAAATTACAAAATCCAGACAGGAAAGTTATAAAATTTTATAATGTTTAGATAAATTAATTTTTTAAATTTAAAAACAGCTATTAGAGAGATGTGATTAAATATACTTTAATGTTTAAAAATAATGTATTTAATATTATTATTGTTTAGGTAATAAGCATTATAACAAATAACTATATTGTAGAAAAAGGAACTTTCAACAATATATGTAAATTTTACATATTTATGGTTATTCTTTAACTTTTATCAAAAACAACATTCATGTACATGTAGATATGTATAATATTATACACTAGCAGTAGAGCCCGGCATTGCCCGGGGATGTAACAGTAAGAGATAGATCAAGTATCGAACATCATAAAGACTGAAAAATAAAATTGACAAAGATTATTGTTTAATGTTGACGGACACACATGTCTTAATTAGGTTTTTTGTTTTTTGTTTGTTTTTTTTTTGTTTTTTTTTTACAAATTGGTCAAACCTAAACACAAAGAAAAACATTGTTTTCAATTGTTATGAGTCTATCGATTGAATAGAATTTTATTATAAACAATTGTCTTGTAAATGGAATTTTTAAAGCATTCTGAATGTAAAAATAAAGAAAAAAAAAAGTGTACAAGACAATAAGAAACACTACCTGCCAAAAAAAAAGTGAAGTTTTTGTTGAAATCGGTTGAAAATGTAGGAAATCCGATCCCATATATAAACGAACACACACACAAACAAAAACAACCTGGGTTTTATAATAAGTATAACTCGATATGAGTTGTCCCCCTTTCATTCTGGTGACAGAATCATGTTTTATCGTGTTTTCAAATTGATTTTGTGCAAAAACAATTGTGTTTTTCCAATTTTTGGCGCTGTCAGAACCACCGCAAGGTAATTTTACGCAGTCCGGTGAAGTTTTGTTGAAATCGGTTGAAAAATGTAGGAAATCCGATCACTTATATAAACATACACACACACACGCACACACACACACACACACACACACACTCTGCGTTTTATAATAAGTAAGATTTATTACTAATTTATTTATTTTACTTTTTGTGCTCAATTGTTGACATTAATAGCTATCTGCCAATGTGTTAAAATTTTGGAATAATGCAATAAAAGAATTTATTAAGTATTATTATTGTTTAGATAATAAGCATTATAACATAGCACAACAAATAGCTATATTGCAGAAAAAGGAATTTTCGACAATATACGCATTTTTATGTATTTATTTTTTTCAAAAATGACATTCATGTACATGTAGTTATTGATAATATTATATGTTAATTAATAATTTTTTAATTAATAACTATTTGTGTTCAGTTGTTGATATTAATAACTGATTTTGGAATAATGCAATAATAAAAATTTAATTTTCATCTCTGATAGATGTCATGATTTGTTATAATCATTATAGAGTTGGTAGGTCATATTATGTGACTAGTTTTATCTTGTTAAGTAACAGTGATTGAAAAAGAAGAATGAGAGTGATGCTAATGGGAATTGAAATAAATTAAGGAGACATGCTCAGCATCTCCTTCACTTTTTATGAAATTTTTAAATGCCTTCATTTCTGTTCATAATATATTTCATTATAATTTAATGCACCTGCATTAAATCTATATATATCATTTCTGATTATATACATTCATAACCGTGTTATTTTGTCGAGACCAAAACAGTATTAATGTCATACAAACTAAGGTGGGTTCTGTCTGACAAAGGATTTGCCATAATGATTTGAGACAAGATTTTACAAGCATATTCAGACATTCATGGTAGTCCAAGTACACTGAGTGTTTTTATCTCTAGGAATTGTTTGAGACCCCATCCTAGACTTACACACACACATCTTGGCTGTTGGTTTCTATAAGAAGCTTATCTGCCCTTTGACAAATTTTTTGTTTTTTGTTCTGTGGTGTGACATGCCACCATCATCACAAGCAGAAAAGTTAGTGTGGGAGCTGGTTTAGATGCAGCAAGTTGTACTGGATTACATATTACCCAGGCTTAAGCTTAACCTGATCCAATTATATCTGTATATTGGATTACATTGGAGACTTACTTAGCATCAACCTTACTTCTTTCCACCTCACAAAGTTTTTTTTGAGCAGTAACAGGAAAACTTGCTCAACTAATTTTTCTTTTGAGAAATAAAGCTTATAAAAATATTATATTGTTCAACTAATTTTCCTTTTGAGAAATTATTTTTTTTTTTTCCTGTTTCACCCCAAGGCAAGGTTTGAGAAGTCATTAGGAAACCCAGAGGGTTTTCAAAGAAGATTTGGAGCAAGATCAGATTCGATGATAGAGGAAAGGATGAGAAGAAGGATAGTGGATAGATCAAGGCAACTGGAGATGTCGATTGACATTACATTTGAATAGTTGGAAATTATAGCTCTCAGGAAACAGGAATAAGGAAGGAATTATTTTTTTTGGAGTTCCACAGGCGAAAGGTTCAGAATAAAGCTTTATAAGAATATTATTTTTTTTAGCCAATTATCCATTACTCAACCATGCCTCCTACACAGGCTTGGATAATGGCTTGGATATATAGATATAGAACCACATCTCTGCTGCCTCAAGTCTTGAGGAATCAGAGAGCTGAGTTCAAATTCCAGTTGAATCCATTACATTCACTTACGTGCTAATAGCTTTGGGAAAAATATGAATCCTCTTTTTTTCCCCCCAGCTATGGGTAAATAGCAGGACAGACTGGGTTCTATAGCCTTAGATGGCGACTGGTCTAGGAGAAGGACAACTCCATTCAAAACCTGTGAAGGGTTGTTTGGGGACCTTGTGGCACATGGTGCACCAGGTCTTTGTATTTGGCCCTTCAAAAAGTGTGGTTGGTTCTGCACAAAACCTTCACCACTATAATGAAATCATATGTGTAGGTTGTCTTGCTGTCATTTCCTCAGAACTGAGTTGCCTGATACTCATATGTCGTAAAAGGGTCCCCAGTAGGTGAGGGTCAATAACCTGCATCGATCATGTTAGTCCACGAGATATATATACACACACATATGAGAGTGAGAGACTTGCTCAGCCTTATTCTTAAACATTTTTCCAATTTCATCTTCACTCTTATCCTCCTGATCTTAATTGGATAAAGGCTTTTATGTATATTGGGATTATTTAAAAAAGATATTTTTTTTCTTCTTGTATGTACCATGTCTCTTAACAATTTCTCATTCCTAACTCTCCCACGAGCTGTCCTGCAATCCATTTACACAAGTTCTTTTAGTAGGTTACTTGCTGTTTCCTTCTTGCCTTTAATATATCTTGTGAGTGCCAAATTCTCCAATCCTTCTTTCTTCGTTATGTGTTCCATAAATTCCAGCTGTTTCTGATTCTAAGTGTAAGTGTTCTTTTTGTTTCCATTTTTCCTTGAAACTTCTTTGTTGTCCTGTCTATGGTATTCTCATCATCCTTCTGTAGAACCACATCTCTGCTGCCTCAAGTCTCCTCTTCATCTCTGAGGGAATTGTTCAGCATTCACTGTTGTATAGGAGGATTGATATTATATAGCAGTTCAGCACCTTTGTCTTCATTTCTTTAAAAATATTCCTGAATTTGGACATTTGTAATCATTTTTCTGCTTTTTTTCCCCCATCAATATGGCTTTCCTTTTATTGCTCAATTTCAAACATTTTTCTTTTTTACAGAATTTGGATCTTGTTGAGAAAGGGTGCAGCAATTTAAAGAAGCAGATTGAAAATGTTGGATATTTTGGTGTTCCTGTGGTTGTAGCCATAAATACATTTTCGTAAGTTGACTTGATGTGAAAAACTGACATATTTTCATATTTTTACATCGTCACTATCATCATTGATAATAATAATAATAAAAATGTGTAGTTCAATAAAATTGTAACAGGTTATGGAGATAGGACCTGTTACAATTTTATGGCACTTTACAATACACACAGACAGAAGAATCAAAGCTATTCGTCCTGACATCGTGATTAGAGACTGCAAAGACAAAAAGTGCCTTCTTATTGACATGACAGTCCCTGCAGACTGCAATGTATCTTTGAAGATCTTCAAAAAATCATCGTTATTAGAGGGTGCAAAGACAAAAAGTGCCTCCTTATTGACATGACAGTCCCTGCAGACTGCAATGTATCTTTGAAGATCTTCAAAAAACTATCAAAATACAAGGACCTTGAAATTGAAATCTCAAAAATGTGGCACATGGGAACATCAACAATCTCTGTTGTAGTTGGAACCCACAGATTAGTTGGAAAAGATTCCAGTAGACTCATTGAAGGGATTTCTGTAAGCCCATGCCTTAAAGAAATACAAAAAATTGTTCTCACAAGTACAGCTCACACCTCCTGAAGGGCTTTATTTATGTAAAATATATATGTGTGTGTGTGTTTTTTTTATTTTAATTGGTCAGTGGAAAATGTCATGTTCTAACTTTAGGTCTCTGGGCGTTGTCCTTTTATGAAAGAAAAGTCAGTCAAGGTAGACCAAGAAATACAATAGATTATTGTTCAATAATCAGAAATCAAAGAAAATTAATAAAAAAAAAAAAAAAAAAAAAAAAAATTATAAAAAACTTTGTGTCTGAAAATTTAATCATTTGAGATTTAAAACATGATAATAATAGTGGTAGCATTTTCCTAAAATAGTCTCCCTTATATCATTGAGTTTGAAAAAGGTGAAGGCGAAGAAGGCAGTCTTCTCATCGAGTCGCGACACTACACCCATTCAGTGTTGCACACAGAACCTTGCCTGAGGTGTTAAGGTTTTCAAAAGGTAATTTAACTGTGCATGGATCTTCAAAACTTTTTTAAAAAATCTAAAATGCTCCATAGTTTAATAATCGCCGGCATTAGCAATTGAAATCAACATCAGTGTCATATCCTCATTTCTAAAAAAACAGAATTAAAAATTCAAAATATTTTTAATCTAACCAGAAATATAATTTGCATCGAAGAATTTTTTTTTTTTTTTTTTTTTTCCGAAAAATTTTTCAAATTAATTAATAATAACAAAAACAATATTCACAGCTCTAATGGCTTCTAATCTTTAATTGATTGGAGGTATTAGCATTTACATATATTTATTGTGGTAAATTTAGATGGGCTATAGTAAATATCCTGTTCAATACTTTTTATTTGTCATTTAACAATAATTTATATCTCATTAATTTAGCAGGAGTAGTTTTCTTATTCTGGTTGGGTGTTGAAACGTTGTCCTTTTATATTTGAAGGCTGAGTCAGGCAAGGTAACCAAGAGTCACAACTAGACAATTGGATGGAGTGGACAGGGTTGCCCTATCTGAAAGTATTTTTAACTGGGTTCCACCTGTGAAGTTATGCATTGCTTTTATTAAAACATGTCATATACATTTGGCTGTGATGCATGTGCCTGGTATACCCTTATCAAACTGGGTGTCCTGATGGGTATATTGGGCTTTTGTATATTTGTATCTCAGTGTCATTTTAATGGGGTACTGCTCTCAAACTTAATAATGAAAGCAAAAATAATGTAGAAAAAAAAGACATTTCAGTTGGAGGATTTTTTAAACATTCAGTCATTTTTTTTATTACAGTTGAATTACATTGTTTGAGTTTGTAAAGATGCACCCATTGTTTTGTATTCATTTTTAGGGTGTAAGATGCAGTCTTGTATTTTAGGCTCCACTAAAATTTCATTGTAGTGATAAGATGAGGGGAGCTAAGAAAAAGATGGCAAAGAAGGATGATATTCATAATAGTGTGAAGAAGAATGATATATAGAACAAAGCTAACCAGGATACATTTTGGGTTTTTAAATAATTCACTGTTAATGGTGGTGAATTGTCCAGTCAGCCATGAAATGTCTAAAATTTAACTTTTCCGAAGAGTCAATGATTCATTTGGGAAGAGTTGTCTCCCCTAACAAGAAGAAAACTACAAAGATAGACAAGAAAACTGTGAAGATGTAGATAAAAAGATTTTGAGTAAAAAAAAAAAAAAACAAACTTTCAACTTTCATCCCATCCCTTGTGAGTGAATTTAAATGTGCAACTATACTGGCATCTCGGTCCCACCCTTTCACTGTCGAAACGGTTAAATGTGGCCTGGCCGTCTCTTCTACTCCAATAGCTTCATATCTCACACTTCCTGTCTGTGGAACTCCCTTTCTATTACTTGTTTCCCTGATAGCTATAATCTCCAACTATTCAAATGTAATGTCAATCGACATCTGTTTTTGCCTTTTCTAATTCCTCATCCTTTTCTTCATCCTTTTCTATCAATTTTTTTCTTCTCCACCCTTCCAACTCTTTTTTCCCTTATCATACTAGTGGCACTTTCACCTTGCTTGGGGTGAAATGCTTAAAAAAAAAAAATAAATTCATAAGACTTCAGACTTTGTAATCATTGCATGTTTCTTCCTGTATCAATTTTATTTATTTACATTTTGTATTGTCTGTAAATTCTGTCTCTGTGAAATGTTTTTCAGGACAGACACAGAAGCCGAGCTGAAACTGATACAAAAGATTGCCTTTCGTGATAGTAAAATTCTTTGATGAAGAAAACTTTGTCACCACTGGGCAAAAGGCGTAAAAATTAAGGAATTGGCTGAGGTTGTTGAGAAAGCCACACAGCAGCCTAGCGAGTTCAAATTCCTCTATGATTTAAAAGTAAGTCCAAATTTAGAAACAGATTGGAAATTTTGGGTTTTTTAAAGCTTCTTAAACCAGTAAGGCTTACAGACATATCATTTTGAAATACTGGTTCTTGTTTGATCACTGAAGTTAAGCAATGTCGAGCCTTGTCAGTACTTAGATGAGTGACTGCTTGGGAATACCAGGTGCTTTAAGCTTAAATATGCGGCTGGTGTAATGGAGAATAGCTCAAAGTTAGAGAGCCGAGTCCCAATTCTTGTTGTGTTTGTTATATATAATAGTGAGAAGAAGAAAATGATGTAGAAGGAGAAGAGGAAGGTTGCCAAGAAGAAGATGGTGAAGAAGGATAATAATAATAATAATAATAGTGAGAAGAAAAAGGAGATGTAGAAGGAGAAGACTATGCTGGCAAAGAAGGAGAGGATGCAGATGGACAATAATAATAATAATAATAATATTTGATTATGAAAGGGATGTAAAATTTTTTTTTGTTCATTTCTTTGAGGAACAAAAGTATTGAAGATGGTGAAATAGGATGATAATAATAATTATAATAATAATAAGTGAGAAAAAAGAAGACCCTGAAGAAGAACAATAATAACAATAATAATAGTGAGAAGATAAAGGTGATGTAGACGAAAACAAAGGTAGACAAGAAGGTGGTGGGGAAGATAGATAGATAATAATAATGGTAACAGTGAGATGAAAAAAGAGATGTTGAAGGAGAATACCAGGTGGTGTAAGCTTGGATGTGCTGCTGGTGTAATGGATAATAACTTCGAATTGGAACTCAAGAGAGCTGAGTTCTAATTCTGGTCCAGTTTGTTACTTTCACTTATGTGCAGATAACTTTGGGAAAGATATGGCTCCACTTCATCTTTCTCAGCTATGGGTTAATTAGTAGAAATTAATTAGTTAATTAGTAGAAATTGTATCAGTAACATCATTATTATCTCTACAAAAATATTTTCACAATCTAAAAATATTTTCTGGCTTTAAGTAACCTGGAAAAGATTGATAAGTTGTTAAAAAAAAATATACTACTGAGGAATGTTAACCTTGCACTTAAATGGCAAGTAAGGAAAATACATTTGCAGACCGACTTTCTATATGTGTATCATTGGGTATCCAATACATTCTGCCAGTGAGATGCATTTAAGAAGTCTGGGTTTGTCCTTTGCAATTCTTGTTTGACAAATATGACCATTTCTTTGTTATAGCATCCTTAAGCTCAGATGGTGTATCCACTGAAGAAGTGCTGTTTCTGCAGTCGAGATATCCATTGATGTAGTAGGCATTCTTTTCAATGTAATATTTCACCATGTGAAAGATTTTGCATCCCTTTGTAAGTTTTGGAATGTCATATACAACCCAGAAATATCTTCCATATTTTTCAGAAATACCTCCTGTGTATATCTTCTAGAAATACTTCCCATATATACATGGTCTGAGGTATTATCTGTCCTGGGTAAGACAATAAACTACATCCAACAGCAAGGTCCCTGATCAGGAGGTTATAAGTTGGAACCAAATTGAATTGCTGGTGTTCCCGAGTGTTATGGCTGGAACACATTTCATTCTATAGTTAATAGACTTCTCCATCTATAATAAGTAGGAGTTAGAAAGAGTAACAGGTCAAAAATTGAGTTGATGTTGAACGACAGTTAAACGAAAAAAGTATCAACGATTGAACTAGATATTATTCTGTTGATAAAGACCTATTGTTGTGTATGATACACCTAATTTACATAAGTGGACCTACCGACCATATAAATATGGGTTGGTACCGGAAGACGGGGGAAGATAGTAGAGATTAAGAAATTGAATCCAGAGACTCTGCCCGACTGCGATTTAGTCAACCCATTATGCAGGAACAGTCTTCCCAAGAATATACCAAAACTAACTGTAAATATTGTGTACCTTTTCTTTTGTTTCAATACATTTTGTTAACGTACATTTTGTGTTGTATTATTCCATGCTTATTTAATTTACGTTATACTCGATGTATATCAAGTTCCTAACGTTTTTGTATTTCGAACCTAACGCAGACCAACTTATTACAAATACAAGCATCCATTGCCCAATCACTCCACAACAATATTTATCTCATCCTCGTCGTCAAATATTGTTGTGGAGTGATTTCACAGTGGAGGCTTGTATTCATACTAAGTCGGTCCTAAAATAGGTTTGATGTACAAAACGTTAGGAACTTGATATAATAGGCATTACGCAGAGTAATCTTCTGGTGCTCGCTGATACTTTCGTATTTGACTAACTATTGTCCGACATCGACTCACTTACCAACTGACCCGTTCCTCTTACTACTCCTACTTATTATAGATGGGAGAGTCTATTAACTATAGAATAGGTGTGTTCCACCATAACACCAGGCCACCCTGACTCAGGGTGGTAGCACCTGTTAGGCTCCCAACTATGGGCAAATAGTTAACCCCCCCAACTGGGATCAAAACACTATGAAAGTGTAAAAAAAAGGTTTTAATATCAGAAATACTTTGTTTTAAAAAAAATTTATTACCAGCAATACATTTTTGAAAAAAAAAAAAAAGATATTACAAGCAATACATTTCTGGAAAAAAATATTACCAGAAATAGATTTTTTGAAGAAAACAATATTACCAGAAATACAATTTTTTTTTTTTTTAAAAAAAAAAATGTTACCATCAATAAAAATTTTGTTGGCATTAAATAACCCATTGAGGTTGATATGCCATGAACCAAACCGAGGTATTGTGGTAGCTGTAGTAAGAATGGTAAGTAAAAATGTGTTGTTTTGGTGTAAGGAATACTGTGGTATGTTTGGGTCAGTAAATGTGGCTAGCTAAGTTTAAGATAAGGAAGATTGAAGACCAGCCTTCCTCTATTCCCCCCCTTTTGGCCTTGTGCCATATTTTTGTATTTTTCAAAATAAATATTACTTTCCATGTATACTTTCCAGAAATACTTCCTATGTATGACCCCAAGAAATACCTCCCACATAACGGTAAGACATTAGCTAGATAAAGACACCATTGCCAATAATGTTTCACTGTTATGTGGGAGATATTTCTGGATGCTATTTATGGGAGGTATTTCTGCCACACCCTGTATTTTAAATAAAAAAAAAATGATTTAAATTTCAGCTTCCAATTGAAGAAAAAATTCGGATCATTGCCCAGAAGATTTATGGAGCAGATGACATAGAAATTTCTCCAGAAGCCCAAGAACAGATTAATAGATATAAAAATCAGGTAAGAAAATACCCCCCCCGCCTACCTTTTAATTTTTATTTTTTATACAGGAAATGTTTTAAAAAGAAAATGAAAAAAGCTATCCAGTTTTGTTGATCAAAACAGATAAAAAGTGATCAATATTCGCATATAGAAATCTTGTAAATGACTCCAAGTCCTCTCACTGGTCTATCGCTCATACCATGGAAAGTGCTTTGACGAACTGCATCTCCTGGTTCCACCTGGCCTGATCTTCATGGCTCCGACTCACCATGTCATTTACATAGTAGCAAACCACTCACATTCCCGCCATATTCCATCAGTGAGAATTAAGTTCCACTCAAACAGCTTCTTCCTGCGAACCACTGCCCTGTGGAACAGACTCACAGGAGGATGTTTCCCCAGTCACTACAATCATAACCTGTTCAAGTCTAGAGTCAACCGTTATCTTCCCCTCTTATCCATATAATCTACACCTTATCGTAACCCTCTATTATGAGTGGACCCCCCTCCACGGACCACTCCTTACTGTTAAAAAAAAAAAAATTCATCAGAATTACCAATACAACTCCACACACACACACACACACACACACACAAAACACAATGTAAGGGAGAAAACTCTATTTAAAACTTAATTAAACAGAATGTATGTCCATCAGCAAGCGGGACAACAGAAAATGCCAGTTACAAATTGGAGATGTCTAAATCAATCCAGTCCAGGAATTTAATTATCTGGGGAGTGTTTTAACGGATGACAGAAAATATGACAGAAGTTCACAGGTGCCTCAGAATAGTGAAAGATGCCTTCCAAAAGCTAAACAAAGTATTAAGATTATTTACGTTATTTATATTCAGACTATTGTCCTCATCTTTGTTGTTTTTCTCACAACATTTTGGGCGTTGTGCCCTCTGGCCTTCCTCAGGTGTATATTGAACTAGGTGACCAACAGGCTATTCTGAATTGAACCGTTTGTTTAAT
>CAHIKZ030003043.1:1877500-1884836 GCA_903632075.3 Acanthosepion pharaonis | reverse complement strand
CCTGGCTTGTATATGTCTTTTTTTAAATACGCTGATATCAATAGTCAGCTTCATCGGTTATAAAAAAAAAAAAAGAAAGAAAAGATTTTCAATGAAGAATATAGACGGGCCATGCACAAAATAAAACCTGCATGTGTCTCTCAAAACTACCTAATCTGTCAGTATGTCTCTAAATAGTAAATATTTGTGTTCATCACTAAATTCGGTGACTTATCGCGTACGAATAATTAAGTTTTAAGCAAAAACCAATAACCCATCGTCTTTATTCTTGATTAATTAATCCATTTTAACTCCCCTTAGAATAAAAAAAAGAATATTCTCCCCCCTCTCTCTATTTGTTTTCATTTCAAACTCATTAAATTACTGCAAATAAAACAAAACAAAAAAAAAAAACGAAAATTACTCTCACGGAAGGCCATTAAATTTTCTGCGATCAATATGGCTCTATTTTGTTTAATTGTGCAGGCCTGATGTAGCCGAAATAAAGTCTTATATGCACGTATTTAGAATTAGATATATACAGAGATTTTAAAACATTTGATCTGTCAAAAAAAGAATGATGCAAGCAGGGCCGGTGCAAAAGATTCTTACTCCTCCCTCCAGCCTATGACACGAGGAACCCCTACTCGACTATATTTCAATTTTCACAAGGTAGTTTTATTCATATAAAGTACAAATTTTATTGTAACCTAATTATGTACAATAATAGATCATATGCAATATAGGTGAACAATTCAACTAGAAAAATTGTAAATAAATCCAATGTATCTAAATTGAAATTAGAGACATGTCATAACAGATCATTCCATAAATAAATCAATAAGGTTTTGCGGTAGTTTTTAACATCAACTTGAAATTTTTTTTTCTTAAAAGATGAGAACACATTCAACGTTATGGATCAAAAATAGTGAATTTTATATTGTTTTACGAGATTTAGAATTAACAAAACAAATTCACGAATTTGGACAAAAATAAATAAACAGACCCCAGAATGACGTCAAAATTCGTGAAAATTTTGATCCTTTAAAATATTCAGTTGTGCTTTGTTTAATTTGTAACGTATATAAATATAGGTGGAAAAAAAAGCAAATGTTGATAAGATAACAAGGGTCAGAAGGAACTACCCTGGGTCCCTAATCAGGCTTTTCTCACAGGTCACAGGTTTCAGGAGTAGTACGCGCCGGTTCGGGGTGCAATTTAAAATTTAAAAAAAAAACAAAAAAACTATTCTACTTTTTTTTTTTTTTTTTCATTTTCGCCTTGTTAAAAATGAAGGATTTAGTTGCTTTTATTGCAAATGAATCATAAGGGACAACAAAAAGCGAGCTTGTTTATAAAGGCAACTTTTGTTTCTGTACGAATATTTTAACTGCTAAACACTTTAAAACGGCCTTTGTATGTACAATAAAAAGATTATTAAAGTAAGATATCTAGTACAAAGGAAAAATATACAAACACGAGAGAGACGTATTCACTTTTACGAATTACAACTTCGCACTGTTGATGTTTTTAGCGAAATTCGAAATAATTATTTTACAGTTTTCTTTTTCTATATACCTTGACCCCACAGGACATGGACAATCATGGCTCTCCACAATTTCCCTTCCTTTGTAGCTGTTAGTAAGATTTATATTTTTGCTCTCTTCTAGCCCCTGTTGTGCCAACCACTTACACAAACTCGCTAGATATGTTATGCGCTGTTTTCCTCTGTCTCTATTGCTTTCATTATGTCATGTGAGTGTTACATTCTCCAAGCCGTCTTTCCTCATTATGTGTCTGAGGAATTTCTACAGTCTCTTTCTGATTCTAAATATATGTGACCATTCTGTATCCATTATTTTATAGAACTTCGTCATTGTTCACGTGTTTGGTGTCAGTATCGTTGTGTATGAACATATTCCTGTTGCCTCAAGTCTGCTCTTCCTTTGTGATGAGAATGTCCAGCATTCACTGCCATATAGGAGGACGGGTATTAGATAACAATTCACTACTCTTTACGTTGTTTCTAAAGAAATATTTCTATGTGCTGTCTAAAAATAAATAACATTTTCTTTTCTTTTCTTTTCTTTTTTAAGCATTTCACCCGAAGCATGGCGGGAAGCCACTAGCACGCAAGGGGTTACAGAGAGTTGGAGTTACAACAAATAGGAGTGATAGAGGAAAGGATGAAGAGAAGGATAGGGGATAGATCGAGGCATCTGGAGAGGTCGATTGACATTACATTTGAATAGTTGGAGATTATAGCTATCAGGGAAACAGGAAGAGAGGAGGGAGTTCCACAGGGGAGAAGTGCGAGACATGAAGCTATTGAAGTAGAAGAGACGGCTATATTTAACAGTTTAGACAATGAAAGAATGAGAGCGAGATGCCAGCCTTGTAGAACGCTTAAATTCATGAAGTCTGGGAACCAGCGAAAGCAGCTCTTCGGAGCAGTTACCATGAAAAAGAGATTCCAAGAGAGATTTTTGTTAGATATTTTACTGACGGTGAAAATTTGACGACAGAAAGTAAAAACTTAAAATTAACCATCTTTTCGCGTTATGATTCCCAATTAAGTGACTACTTTCCAGTCTGTTAAAAAAAAAAATTGGAAGCACGAGTCACCGAACTTGTCTTTTTTTTTTATTCATCTCTTGGAAGTATTCATGAACCCGGGACTGGGTTATGTTAAGGAATCTTTGCGTGGCGATCAATTTGGAAGGAAAGGCATGAAGCCTTTCATAATTAAAGCTTGGCTACCGTTTATCGGGTTCAGGGTCCTGGATGAAGACAACGACTTAAATAAATCAGTTGCCTCAATGGAATTGATGAACACACGCACAGTGGTAATTACGCTGGCGAAGAATGAATTGAAAGAGACCCGAGAATGAAAACGGATAATTTGAATAAGATAACCTCGCCTGTTCTTGTGCGAGATCCGCTTTCAATAAGCCATTATATTCAACCTAATGACAATGGTAAACAAAACAGTAGCACGAGTTCATTTCTGGCTATCCGATTGTTCAATGAGGCCTGAGGTGTACTTGTCAAAATATTGTGAGGAGAGTACATCACAGTTTTAGTCAATTAAGCTTATTTCATTTAGTCAACTGTTTAGGTAAGTCGATGTCGGCCTCCACACACACAAACATATATATGCGTTTTAGTTTTGTGTGTGCTTTTTAGTGGGAATTAAAATACGAAATAAGTTGAGAAACGAGTCGAAAAGCTTTTTAATGATAGCGTGTTTCAGCTTCGTGGGTTAGGATTCTGAACTGAACCCGCCAACCTAGAAGTTTATTTCATGGCTCCAGAAATTATCTATCTATCTATTTGTGTCAGTCTGTTCACATCTATCTATCTATCTATCTATCTATCTATCTATCTATCTATCTATCTATGTCAGTCTGTTCACATCTATCTATCTATCTATCTATCTATTTATGTCAGTCTGTTCACATCTATCTATCTATCTATTTATGTCAGTCTGTTCACATCTATCTATCTATCTATCTATCTATCTATCTATCTATTTATGTCAGTCTGTTCACATCTATCTATCTATTTATGTCAGTCTGTTCACATCTATCTATCTATCTATCTATCTATCTATCTATTTATGTCAGTCTGTTCACATCTATCTATCTATCTATCTATCTATCTATCTATCTATCTATCTATCTATTTATGTCAGTCTGTTCATATCTATCTATCTATCTATCTATCTATCTATCTATTTATGTAAATCTGTTCACATCTATCTATCTATCTATTTATCAGTCTGTTCACATCATCTATCTATCTATCTATCTATCTATCTCTATCATCTATCTATCTATCTATCTCATCTGTTCATCATCTATCTATCTATCTATCTATCTATCTATCTCTATCTCTCAGTCTGTTCATCATCTATCTATCTATCTATCTCAGTCTGTTCACATCTATCTATCTATCTATCTATCTATCTATCTCATCTATCTATCTATCTATCCATCTGTTCACATCTATCTATCTATCTATCTATCTCAGTCTGTTCACATCTATCTATCTATCTATCTATCTATCTATCTATCTATCTATCTCAGTCTATTCATCTATCTATCTATCTATCCATCTATCATCTATCTATCATCTATCTATCTATCTATCTATCTATCCATCAGTCTGTTCACATCTCTGTCTATCTATCTATGTCAGTCTGTTCATCATCTATCTATCTATGTCATCTATTCAGTCTATCTATTCATCATGTCATCTATCTATCTATCTATCTATCTATGTTAGTCTGTTCACATCTATCTATCTATCTATCTCTATGTCAGTCTGTTCACATCTATCTATCTATCTATGTCAGTCTGTTCACATCTATCTATCTATCTATCTGTTCACATCTATCTATCTATCTATCTATCTCAGTCTGTTCACATCTATCTATCTATCTATCTATCTCAGTCTGTTCACATCTATCTATCTATCTATCTATCTATCTATCTATCTATCTATCTATCTAAATCTGTTCACATCTATCTATTTATTTATGTCTGTCTGTTCACATCTATCTATCTCTCTAAATCTGTTCACATCTATTTATTTATGTCTGTCTGTTCACATCTATCTATCTATCTATCTATCTCTCTATCTATCTATCTATCTATCTATCTAAATCTGTTCACATCTATCTATTTATTTATGTCTGTCTGTTCACATCTATCTATCTATCTATCTATCTATCTATCTGTCTATCTATCTGCGTCTTAATAGGATACAGTATCTAAACAAAGCTGAGAAACGAAACAAAATTGAAAAGCTTTTTAATAATAACCCGTTTCGCCTTCATTTCTTTGTCTCATTTTACACACGCACACAAACACACATATATGTAAAGTTTAATGTTATATATATATATATATATATATATATATATATAAAATTTTCTTTCATATATCATTACATTACTAGTTAACCAAGACCGTAAACAAACAAATTTACGGTTAAGTCCATCGTATTATAAGGGTTTTCAAATGTCAGTCTTTGTATATCCTTTTTTTAAAATTGGTATATAGATAGTGTGGTGTTGTGTTGTGTGGTGCTAACGGCTCGGAATGAAATATTGGAGAGCCGAGTTCGAATCTAGAGTCGGCCTCGTTACATTCTCATACGCGAAAATACCCTTTGAAAACGTACAAGTCCGTCTCTTCTCCGGCTGTTGATTAACTCACAGGACACACTGAGCCTAGAGCCATGGTTGGTTACCAGTCTACCACAGCAAGAAATGGCAGCCTATTGCGAGAAATTCTTCTACCGAATCAATCACGTATCGGAAAAGCATCGACCGCCCATGTCTATATCAATTGTATACATCGGGCGAATCTGTTTATTATATGATATCAATAGAAAATCGATGGCCTGTTGTTTTATTAATACATTGATACTCATGATGTCAAAAATGACGTCGTAATTTGCTTCCTGGATATTATTTCGTTTCAAATATGAATATTTTATCGGGTAATTGAACATCATCAGGAAGTGTGATCGGAAATTATCCTTCTTTTTTTTTCAAATGTATTTAATCACTAGCAATCAAGATTACGAAGATCTAAGTTTTTTTTTATTATATTATAACACACACACACATATGTATATATATTGAACCATAAAATATATTAAAAAATTAAAATCTTCAGACACACTGCTTTGCATATTAATATTCTTTCGTTTTTATTATTATTATTTCAGTTAGATTCCTCGACTAGTTTCGGCCAACATGGCCATCATCAGGAGAAAAAAAATTCTGCTTGCTGGTAACAGTGAACTACAGAAATGAATGTCTTGATGGAGAAAATGAACTTTTGTCTGTAGTTTTCATTTGTTTTTTTTTTAAATTTTTTTTGTTTTTTGAACATGAATTTTGGTCAAACTTGTGTTGGTCAAACAGTCTCTCTTATGTTGTTATTTAAGATAAGAACTGCATGGATTCATGCTGCTCTTAATTCCCTTGGTCATTTTGACATTTTTATTGGTTCCTGAAAAGCGGACGTATACATATATATGAATATATTTATTTGTAACAAACAGTTATTTCTGATGAAAAATTGAGGACAATTTGAAATATCTAAATAAATACTTTCATAAAATAAAACATTATAATTTTTAATTTGAAACTTTTTCTATAGATATATATATATATATATATATATATATATATATATATTTTGCAGCATGTTTTCTTTAAGACATGGTTCATTACATAATTTTGGAAAGGGGATGTGTCTCTGTTAAGTGTGTGTGTTATTTGGTTCTTAGGGAGTGAGTGAGTATGATGTGTGTAAGTTTGTATATTACTACGGTTGTGTGTTATCATTTGGCTCATTATATATATATATATATATATATATATATATAACAGAAAATAAGAGTAATGCGAATGAATTGTATATGGATACAATCCCAACACTACGGAAGCCAAAACAAATATACACCTACGTTTTCTTGGAATGTAATAAAAAAAAAATGAAAAATCTGATAGTATTAACATATTTGTTTTGGTTTCCGTAGAGGAGTTTTACAATGTGTTTTTAATAATATTTTAATAATATATATATATATATATATATATATATATATATATATATATATATATATATATTTATAAAATTTAAGGGGGCAATAAAAATTAACAGGGGCGGCATATTGCTATGTAAACACATTGTATACACATATCAAAATGATTAAGCACTCGAATATATATATATATATATATATATATATATATATATATATATGTTCGAGTGCTTAATCATTTGTGATATGGTCATATATATATATATATATATATATATATATATATATATATATATATATATATATATATATATATATATATATATATATATATATATATATATATATATATATATATATATATATATATTCGAGTGCTTAATCATTTGTGATATGGGAAAAATAATTAAAAATCAAGGAATATTTAGTGGTAAATATGTGATCTACCTTCCGAGTATCATTTTTCAGAACAACGCATCATTAAAGAATAATTCTCTACATTAAAATATAGATTAAATATAGATATATCCGGAATAAGATAAGAAAACGTAGTCTTTATTTAATATATTATAATAATATACTAAACAAATAGTACCTTATGATAAAAAAAACTAAAGGAAATTATTGTTTTAATTAATACTACCTATAAAATGTTTTAACATCATTCAGAAATGTAATAAATAAATTTTTGGCTTTGGATCGCATAGTTTTTCTTTATACATAACATCTACCGGAAGCTTTCATTCCCTATATACTATTTAAGCGCTACTTTTAAGTAAATTTGTACATGTAG